>JAOSBN010008107.1:0-18709 GCA_027563595.1 Erythroxylum suave | reverse complement strand
ATGTCATGAATGCATGTACAATCATTACATGTGCAATATTTCACTATTCTCATGCATATATGAATGCATGAACATAGTCAAACAATTTTTAAAACACTCCTAGCCCATTCCAAATTACTATTTTACCCTTCCCATCGATGATGGGATGTTACATTGATGGAGAACCATTAGGGAGGCAACAACTTCTGATGTAAGTTATGATCCATTTATTGTTGCTTACCCTAATTTTGATGTTAACATTGAAGTGAAAGGATTACTTATTAATTCTCTTCCTAAATTTTATGGTTTGGTAGGAGAGGATCCCTATATGCACTTACAATCCTTGTCTATGATCAGTCAAAGTATGAGGCCAGTGGGAGCTTCATTAGGCCAAGTTTTATGGAAGGTTTTTCATTTGTCCCTAGAAGGAAAGGCACGGAGTGGTACATGAGCCTTCCAAGACATGTGGCAAATGCCTACCATAGCTGGGCCAGTTTGAGGAAAGCTTTTGTGGAGAAGTATTTTCCAGCTTCCACATCTTGATCAATGAGGAAAGAGATTTATTCAGCAAGGCAAGATTATGATAAGTCTCTTCATGATTATTGGAATCACTTCTAAGACCTACTTTCCAGATGTCCCCATCACCAGATACCTGAGGAGTAGTTAGTGCAGTACTTTTATGATGGGTTGAAAAGTCAATATTAGGAGGTTCTCTGATTGATCTTACAGCTTCAGAAGCAAGGGATTTGATCAAGAAGATGGCTTTGAATCATCAACAGTATAGTGTGAGAGATACCAGAGCGGTTCATGAGTTGGGAGCTTCAATAGCTCAAGTTAGAAGAATGGAGAGTCTGGAGTCTAAGGTTGACTCATTGCAGAATAGAATCACTTCACAAATGTCTTTCATCACTGTAGAATTGAAGAACATAAATGTGCATTGACCATCATCTTCAATGTATCTTATTGTACCCAGTTGTGACACTTGTGGGTTGGTAATGCACATAACCAATGTTTGCCCAGGTCGGTATGAGGAGGTGTCAGTAGTGTATCCAAGAAGAACAAATCAGAAATGGGACCCTTACTCCAACACTTACAATAAGGGTTAGAAGGCCAATCCAATATTTAGTTGGAGGAATGAAGAGGGGAGGGCTCGAAACAGATTTCAACAAGGAGGAGCTAGTACTTCCACTACCCAGCTCTCCAACCCACAGCAAGCTTTGATTGTCCCAACCAAAGAGGACATCAATCAACTGCTACAAAATATGATGATTTTGATGAAGGAAGAGAGGAATTTTAACACCAATCAATTCAATGCAGTAGCCACGCTTATCCAGCAGGATTCCTCTAAAACAGTTGCTAGGTTCAATACTCTAATTATTATGATTAACCTATTACTATGTTCGAAGCACTAGAACAAAAATTATAAAATGAGTTGAAATCTACAGGCAAATAAGTTAATAAGTTTTAAACATTCTTTAAATAACTAAAGAGAAAATTATCAAAATTGTATTAATGATTTAAGATGTCTCTTACTAAATATTAATAGCCATTAAATGCTAAAACATAAAACTAAGATCCTAAAATTAAATAAAAATTAAGGTTTTATAGGTTCACGACGATAAGATAGGTTATATTAACTATGGATACTTTAATGGTATTATACACAAATTAGGACGTGCTTATATTTAGAGGATATAGATCTTTTTAAATTTGTAGGGACTTACATGCAATATAGATACGACTCTGCAAATAATGGATCTCACTATAACTTTGTAGACTAATACATGGTTTTAGCCATGTCTATAGCTAGAGAATTTTGGTAAACATGTAACATTAAAAGATGGACACATTCTATGTGATGCTGGTTTCAAAGATGTTATTCCACTATTGAGTTGTGGAATAAGTTAAATAAGTTTACATGTAGTTGTGTTAGAGTTTATCTTCATATCTAAGTCTTCAACATCTTTAACTCAAATCAAGCTAGCTAATGCTCATCTTTTAATTGTTATTAATTCCACATATGTAGCCATTTCTTTCTTCACCTTGTTAAGGGCATCTTGAAGACTTATATTCCTTATTCAAAAAATTGGTTGACTTATCAAAATTAAAGGCTCACAGGCAACTTGATTCCCATTAATCTTTCCTTCTTAAAAAAGATTCATCATAAAATCATCACATACATTAAAAGGATTTATTTTAAAAAAATCAAAGTATTGTCACAAAAACTCATTGGAAGATTTAATTTATAAAGTTATCCTTAATTTTTTCAATAACATAAAATAGACCATATCCTCTTTATTGCAATTTTGATATTTTTTTAATCTAGGAACCTTTTCTTTATCATATGCACTAACACTCAATCACATAATTTAATGACAATTTTCGTTTTCTTTTTCTTGGTCATTGTTGCAAATTCTTCAATTTTCCTTTTCATGTATTGATAAATATTTTAATAAATTCGATTCACTATTTTGTATTTCTTTACCATCCACGTTACTCCTCCTATAAATAGTTAAAGTGTCTAAATTTAATGTAGTAAGTAGATTGAAAAAATAAAATAAAAACCCCAAAATGTGAATAACTAGTAGTGTTTTGAAAAAATCAATAATATAGAAATTCAATGAACAATAAAAAATCTTTCCAATTTCTCAAATTCTTTTTGAATGATAGCATACAATAATATAGTCAAAATACTATTCTAATTCTGCTTGACCATCTACTTGAAGGTTTTAAGTAACTAAAGATAATAATTTCGTTCATAACTTTCTTTGTAAAACCATACAAAATCATAAATTTTACTACATGAAATATAATGTACTATCTTAGAAAACTAATTGATAACAATATAGTATAATCTTTACCTCTTTAAAATTATTTAAACTAAAAAAATCTATAAAAATGTTAACTTAAGGTTCATTAGGGACTTAAAAAAGGAGTAATATGGAAAAACAATCAAACAGTCTCCATGATGAAAAGTTACAGCTCTTTAATTACTAATCACATGTCATCACAGTTGAAAGATCCAGAGAGTTTTACTATACCCTATGTAACTGGTAATTTAAAATTTTCTAAATGCTTATATGACTTATCTGTAAGTATTAATCTAATGCCTTTGACAATTTTCAGGAAATCATGCTAAGCGATGTGAAGTCAGCTTCTATGATTTTTATGTTGGCAGTTAAATCGATAATGAAATCATTTGGTATGGTGGGGGATGCGCTTATAAAAATGTAAAAGTTTATCATTCACGTGTATTTCATCATGTTAGACTTTGAAGAGGAACAAAACTATCCAGTAATTATTGGCAGTCCCATTTTGAAAATTGGAAAAGCTTTGGTAGATGTTTATGAAGGCTACCTTATCCGTCAGATTGGTGACAAACAAGTGAAATTTAATATGAATAAGGTATTAAAAATTTTGGAGGACCGTGTCTCATTTATGGGAATTGATGTAATAAAATATTTAAAGCAAGAGAAAGAGCAACAAATGACAGAGTACGTAGAGCTAGAAGAATATAAGGAAGTCTTTGTTCAAGAAGTGGATGAAGAAGTAGGGACGAGGGTGATTGCCAAAGAAGAAGATTAGTTCAGCTTATTAGAGGACAGTGTGCTAGATTCAAACAAAGATTCAGGGAATTTAATCATTACATATTTTGTTAACAAATTGTTACAAAATAGGGCAATACTAAATTTACTAGGTTTTCTTAATTTGGTTAATTATGTTCATTTGATTATCTTGCAATATGTAGTTTATTGACTAGCTTCAAAACTAAAATTGATTGTCATGGGTGGACACAAACGAATCATCATAGACCTAAGATGAATATAAATGTGAAGAGCATGTCAAGCTAAGGATGTTAACTAGAGCTAAGTGGGAGACAACCTAAGACTTAGAAATTTTTATTTTTATTTTTATTTTCTTAGTACTTTGTTATTTATATATTGTGAAATGTTATAATTTTATAGCATTGAGTGTCTCCAAATTCCATCATCACTAACACCATCACTGTTGAAACACCATAAGTATTCCTGCTTTAACTTTTTCTTTCTTGTTATTTATCTTTATTTATATTTTTTCTGAGATTGAGGATAATGTGTCGTTCAAATATGGGGATCTATATGTAATTGCATATAATGTGAGTATGAATTTTGCCTTTTTATCAATTGTGTGTGAATTTTACAATTGAGATGTCTTTTATTAAGTTCATATAGTATGAATATTTTTTACATAATATGTGCATTGTTTCAATGTATCAATGGCAAGAATTAAACACAATTGGCTTATTTTGAACGTAGTCATTTACATTGTACAGGCACAGTAACTTATGAATTTTATGTTTTAAGTATCTTAGGGATGAATATGTATGTTAATTAAGATATGACACTTATTATCTCACTTTTTGACTTTTGTTTATATACATTTATAATTATATTCAATTAACTTGCTTAGCACCATTAGTACCTTTCATGAGAGTGATTGTCTAAGAGGAAATGACGTAGGCTAAGAAATTAAATAAAAATGTATTAAATAAAATAACTATTTCGTTAGCCCCTTTTAGGAAAATTGGGTAAGAATAAAGTTGGTAGCTAGTTGAGAGTTGTAATATAGCTAAGTAACTGAGGCATTCATTATAAAATGTTTTTCTTCGCATCGAAAGGCTGGATGATGCTCCAACCGAGCTAAATGAAAAACATGATCTTGTTGAGTGACCGGGGGACATTTATGATAAGACGTTTGCCTTCACGTAAAAAAACTAGGTTATCAGTAAAGAAAATTTAAAAAATGGTGTTACAATAAATAAAACTACTAATCTTTAAAAAAGTAATAGTTTTTCTTTCTGGTTGATCAATAATAATAAGTATGTGCTTACAACTACCATAGGAATATGAGTAGGTTATTAATATTTTGATCAATATGTATATTCAAATCAAAGCACTTAAACATGAAATGAATAAATTCTTATGCTAGCACTTGGTGTTTAAGGTTAAGTTAATTTCTATAAGATTTGACATCATTGAATCCAATATTGTTTTGATTGCATGATTGAGTGATTATGTATTTATGTGTTTTGTTTGTTTGTGTTTTTAGTTTTACTTGAGGACAATCAAAGGTTTAGTATGGGATGTTGATAGTTGTAGATTATATTATGTTTCTCTAGATGTTTAAGAGTATTTTTAAGTATTTTTTAGATTATTATCAAGTGTATAGGCTTAGATTTATGTTATTGTTAATGCTTGTATGTGTTATAAGTGTTTGTTTGGTTTAGAGCAAGAATTAGATCTTAATTTGATGTTTTAAGAGGTTTTTTATGTGTTTATGAGTGTTGGGAGTAAGGCAATTAAAGAATGAAGAAGATAGAGGAGGTTTAAAGGTGTCATGATCATGCATAATTGAGCACGATCATGACAGAGGCTGAACCAACAGGAGCACGATCGTAGCAGGAGATTTCCAAAGGCTACTTTTTTTGCTTCTTTTAAGGTTTGGAGCTATTTGTAAAACCAAATTAAGTGGGGAAACCCCAAAAACAAACCGATAACCTTAATGAACTATTTAAGAACATGAAATACACCAAAAAAATCATAGCAGTCATTCATCAAAGTAAATCAAAGCGGAGAGATCGAAAAAAGGAATCACGAAATTCTAGCATTCCAAATCAAGGCATTAAATAGTTTTTTCTCTTTTCCTTTTAGTTTCTTTCATTTTCCTTAATATCAAATTCAAATTCTTCTACACTCAGAAGAGGAATTATTCTAGATTTATTTTGTGACTTTATTCATTGTTGAATTCAATCTATTTCTGGATGTTTGTGATAATTGTTTATGCATAAACTTGACAAGAAATCAAAAAAGTGGGTCAAAATTCATTAGCTTTAGGTTGTACATAAGAGTTGGAAATTTAGTAGACCCATAATTATCAAATTAACTATTAATCGAAGAGAGATCTTGGTTGTGAAATTGATTAGCTATTAGATAGATTCAGATCTAATTGAAGACATTAGGGATAGTTTGAGATTATAAATTTGAAAATTTTGAATTCAATCAGGATTCACTGATTAGATCTCAAGAGAGAGCAAGAAATACCGTAGGAAATCTCGGATCAAACACATAAGTTAAATCAACAAAATTAAGGAAAGAATAATTCCTAAACATTCAACCTTGATTAAAAACCAAATTTTAATTAGTAGCTCACTTGGTATTTGATTAATTTTTGTTTATTAATTATTTTAATTTATGTTATTTATTTTATTCAAATCAATTTCTTAATACCTTATACAAAGTTAACTTCAACTTGATAGATATTACATACTCCTTGTAGGAGCGATAACCTTTTATATTACAAGATATGATCCTCATGCTTGTAGGTATTGAGATTTTTATATTATATAAAACTTTCTTAATAGATAGTGGTAGAGAAATTGGGGGATTTCCATAAAATGTTACAATTTTAATGGGTAGTTTTATAGATTTTGGAAGATAAATAAAAATTGAAGAAATTCATAATATTCTGAGTTTGATTAGAGAAAAGGTAAAATTTAGTTTCTTTGTTTATTAAGGAAGTAAAGTCTATCTAGAGAGTTTAGCTAATGAACGATGGCTAGCCATATATTAAAACTTTGGAAAGAAATAGAGAAGTAAAAAGGGGCTAATATGCAGTTTAGGAAGGGAGCTAGAAGAGTTTTTAATTAGAGGCATTGATGAAACAATCAAAGGGGTGTTTGAGACGTTATTAGCTAGGGCATGATTGGTGGATACAAATAGGTGACTTCACATACTCGAGATGTTTCTAAATCTTTAATAATTTTAGTGAACATACCACGGAAAAAGGAATATATATATATATTATAGAAAAGTAAAATACCATCTACAGTGGATAGGTGTGTATAGTGTGTAAATGATTGGGGTGAAAAGGATTTCAATATCAATAATGAAGAGGTATGGACATAGAGGCCCATGCCTTAGTTCTTCCTTACTTCTAAAGAAAACAATAGGTTCTTCCATTAACCAGAGTAGAGAAGGAAATGATGGTAATATGATACGCAATCTAGTTGGTAAAAATAGGGGAAACTGGGAGGAGTACTCAGAATATAAAACATTTAATGATAAAAGTCGAGTAGATAGTTTTAAAAGCTTTAGATAGATCAATTTTTGGAGTGTATCTATCATATTCATTGTTTCTGTAGTAGCACCTAAGATTTATTAGGCTAGGAGGATATTACCTCTTATTTTTCTACCTTCAACAAAAGCAACTTAAATTTTAATTAACAATTTCATGAATGGTAAGTTTCAACATGTTAGTAATGAGTTTCTTTTTATATTTTTATCAATAAGATTATAGCAAGAGAAAATCACATTAGTTTCTTTAAGAAGTTTACCTAATATAAATAAACATTAAATTACAAGGATTTTTTTATCTGCAAGTATTAGTTATGATTTCTAAAAGAAGTGGCCATTAAGACCATCTGGTCTAGAGGCATTAGTGGGATTAAAACTAAAGATAATATTTTTAATTTTGATGTTCAGAAATGAGGCAAACAAGTTAGAAATCAGAGAAGAGCTAATTTTTTTAGATGATATTTGGAATGGAGTCAAAGGCAACAAAATGAGTTCTTTTAATACCTAAGATATTTTTGAAAAAGGAAAAGAAACAAATTTTTATTGAAAGAGGATAATTAGAAAGGTTAACTTGGTTTAAAAGGTGATATTTTTTTGTTTTTGTTTGCAATGTTAAAATTAAAGAATAATTTAGTTGTAACATCCCGTACTTACGGGAAGGTTAAAATAGTAAATGTGAGTGATTTATGAGAGGCTTAGAAATGTGTTTTCATGCTTATGCATAATATGTCATACACATACAAATGAATAGTGAATTTTCTGCAGATGAAATTAATTGTACATGCATTCATGACTAATTCCAGGTATATCTAGAATGAGTTAAGATTTTTGAGAAAATTGAGAATTTAGAATTTATCTATATTGAAAATTTTATTGACTAGTGGAGTTAATATATTTGTGAATTTTGGTGAATTTAAGATTTATTTTGTAATTTATAGAGTATTATGGAAAATAGGAAAAAGAAGAGAAGAAATCAAATGAAGATTTGGAGATAGTTGGATTGTAAAGATGAGAGTTAAAGGGAGTTAGTTTCTTAATAAACTAAGTTAGAACTTAGACCTTAGGAGAGTGACAAGTGTAAAGTTGCCTTTATTATCTGTCAGAAATAAGTTTGAGTAATTCAAGAATTAAAAAGGGGTTTGTTCTATTCCTAAGTTCTTTCATTGTTATCATCTTCTTCGAATTTTTTCCCATACACAGAGGTTTCCATCAAACTCCTTTCGAGAGTTAACTTTGATTTTTTTCATATCCCTCATCACTTCCTCTACTGCTGAGTGTTTCTTCTACCTTGAGAAAAACTAGAAGTTGGTTAGTGTTCACAGAGGAGTACGTGATTTTTGCATGAAGTTAGGGCTTTGGGGATAATTGAAGATCTTGGAGTTTTCAACAAGTAGTGAATAAATTCTTTAAAATTGGAGTTGAAATTTTAATATGAAAATTCCATGAATTTATTGTACTAATCTAGATGGATTTTGACAAAATGGTCTTGACTACAAGTTGTAGACATTTCTTTTTTCTTTTCAACGATATATAGTATGAAATTTTTGGACATCTGAGCTGAAAGTTATGTCCTTATTAAGGAAGATGTATCTTCTTCCTTTTTGCTTCTTTTGTGATGACGTCATCTTCTTCTATGTTTTGCTTCTTCTGTGATGATGTCATCTTCTTCTATGTTTTGCTTATTCTATGATGATGTCATCATCTTCTATGTTTCTACTGTGATGATATCCTCTTCTTCTGTGTTTTGCTGCATCTACTTTTTGCTTCTTCTATTTTTTGTCTGTTTTTTTCCATTTGGTCTACCCTTTCATTTGGCTTCGTCTGTACCTATATTCTGTTCCATTTTCACCCTCTAGAAGATAGAATCTCTCTTTAATAAATTTAGGAAAGTTTTAGATCTTGAAGTTCTCTTTTGAACTATGTAAAGAACACATTAATCTGATATCTATAAGGAAAGTTATAGGAATTTTCCCATTGCATCTATCTTTTTTCATTTCGTCTGCTTTTCATTTGGTTTCATCTAAATCTGTTGTCTCTTCCATTTTTGACCCTATAGATGATAGAATCTATTTTTAAGGTTATCAAAAAAGTTGTAGATCTTGTGGTTTGCTTTCAAACCATATAAAGAACACCTTAATCTAATATCTGTAGGGAAAGTTATAGCAATTTTCTTATTGTGTTTGTCTTTTTCCATTTCGTCTGCTTTTCATTTGGCTTCGTCTGAACCTATCGTTTGTTCCATTTTTATCCCTACAAAAGATAGAATCTGCCTTGAGGTCTTCAGCAAAGTTGTATATCCCAAAGTCCTCTTTTGAATAATATAAAGAACAATTTAATATCATACTTTTAGGGAAAGTTATAGTAATTTTCCCAAATCCGTCTGTCTTTTTCCATTTCTTCTGCTTTTCATTTGGCTTCGCCTAAACCTATTGTCTGTTCCATTTTTTACTCTATAGCTGATAGAATCTGTCCTTATGACTTGCAGGAAAATTGTAGATCTTGAAGTCCTATTTCAAACTCTATAAAGAAAACCTTAATCTGATATCTTTAGAGAAAGTTATAGCAATCTTCCCATTGCATCTATCTTTTTCCATTTCATCTGCTTTTCATTTGGCTTCGTCTGAACCAATAGACTATTCCATTTTTTACCCTATAGAAGATAGAATCTGTATTTGTGGTCTGTAGTAAAGTTATAGATCATGAAATTCTCTTTTGAACCATATAAAGAACACCTTAATCTGATATTTTTAGGGAAGTTATAGCAAATTTTCCATTGCATCTTCCTTTTTCCATTTCGTCTGCTTTTCATTTGGCTTCATCTAAACCTATCGTCTGTTCCATTTTTTACCATTATATGATAGAATCTAAACCTATCCTAAAGTTCTATTTTGAACTATATGAAGAATACCTTAATTTGATATTTGTAAGGAAAGTTATAGGAATTTTCCCATTGCATATGTCCTTTTCCATTTTGACTGCTTTTCATTTGGTTTCCTCTAAATATGTTGTCTGTTCCATTTTGTAGCTTTTAGATGATAGAATCTATCTTCAAAGTCTTAAGGATAGTTCTAGATCCTGAAGTGAACTTTTGAACCATATAAGGAACACCTTAATTTGATATATGTAGTGAAAGTTATAATAATTTTCCCATTGCATCTGTCTTTTTCCATTTCATCTGCTTTTCATTTGGCTTCGTCTGAACCTATGGTCTGATCCATTTTTGACCCTTCATATGATGGAATCTGTCTTTTGCTTCTTCAGAAAGTTGTAGATATTGAATTTGTCTTTCCAACCATATAAAGAAATCCTTAATCTGATATTTTAAGGGAAAGTTATAGCAATTTTCCCATTGCGTCTGTGTTTTTCCATTTCGTCTGCTTTTCATTTGGCATGATCTGAACCTATTTTTTGTTCCATTTTTCACCCTTTAGATGATAGAATCAGCCTTTGATCTCTGCAACAAAGATGTAGATCTTGAATTCATCTTTTGAATCACATAAAGAACAACTTAATCTAATATATTTAGTGAAAGTTATAGCAATTTTCTCAAATCTGTCTATCCTTTTCCATTTCGTCTACTTTTCATTTGGCTTCTTCTAAACCTATAGTCTATTCCATTTTTGACACTTTAGATGATATAATTTTTCTTTTAAGGATTTAGGAAAGTTGTAGATCCTTAAGTTCTCTTTCGAACCGTATGAAGAAAACCTTAATATGATATTTGTAGTTAAAGTTATACTAATTTTTGCATTGTGTCTGTTTTTTTCCATTTAGTCTGCTTTTCATTTGGCTTCATCTAAACTTATTGTCTGTCCCATTTTTTACCCTTCATATGATAGAATCTATCTTTAAGGTCTTCAAGAAAATTGTAGACCTTGAAGTATCTTTCTAACCATATAAATAAAACCTTAATCTGATATCTTTAGTGAAGGTTATAGCAATTTTTCCATTGCATGTGTCTTTTTCCATTTCGTCTGCTTTTCATTTGGCTCCGTCTCAACCTATATTCTGCTTCATTTTCTAGCCTCCAGATGATAGAATAAATCTTTGAGTTCTGCAACAAAGTTTTAGATCTTGAAGTCTTCTTTTGGACCATATAAAGAACACCTTAATCTGATATATTTAGTGAAAGTGATAGTAATTTTCTCAAATCTGTCTATCTTTTTTCATTTCGTCTGCTTTTCGTTTGGCTTCGTCTAAACTCATAGTCTATTCCATTTTCAACACTACATATGATAGAATCTGTCCTTTAGGTCTTCAAGAAAGTTGTAGATCTTGAAGTCCACTTTTGAGCTATTTAAAGAAAACCTTAATCTGATATGTGTACTAAAAGTTATAGTGATTTTTATATTGTATCTGTCTTTTTTCATTTAGTCTGCTTTTCATTTGACTTCATCTAAACCTATTGTCTGTTCCATTTTTGGCCCTTCATATGATAGAATCTGTCTTTATAGTCTTTAGGAAACCTATAGAAATTGAAGTTCTCTTTCTAACCATATAAATATAACCTTAATCTGATATCTTTAGTGAAAGTTATAGGAATTTTTCCGTTGCATCTGTCTTTTTCCATTTGGTCTACTTTTCATTTGACTTTGTCTAAACCTATAGCCTATTCCATTTTTGACAGTACAGATGATAAAATCTTTCATTTAAGTTTTCAAGAGAGATCTATATCCTTAAGTCCTCTTTAGAAACCTATAAAGAAAACCTTAATCTGATATTTATACGGAAAGTTATAGCAATTTTCCCAAATCTATTTATCTTTTTCCATTTTGTCTGCTTTTCATTTGGCTTCGTCTAAACCTATAGTCTGCTTCATTATTGACCCTGCAGATGATAGAATCTGTCTTTAAGGTCTTTAGGAAATTTGTACATCTTCAATTCCTTTTTGTAACTATGTAAAGAAAACCTTAATCTAATATTAGTAGGGAAAGTTATAGAAATTTTCCCATTGTATTTGTCCTTTTTCATTTCTTTTACTTTTCATTTGGCTTCTTCTAAACTTATCACCTGTTCCATTTTTCGCCCTTCAGATGATAGAATCTATCTTTCAAATCTTCAAAAAAGTTATAGATGTTGAAGTACTATTTTGAACCATGTGAAGAACATCCTAATCTGACATTTTTAGTGAATGTTATAGAAATTCTCCTATTGCATCTATCTTTTCCTAATTCGTCTGCTTTTCGTTTGGCTTTGTCATAACCTATAGTTTGTTCCATTTTTAGCCCTCCAGATGATAGAATCTATATTTGGGTTCTTCAGAAAAGCTGTATATCCCAAATTCTTCTTTCGAACCATATAAATAACACCTTAATCTGATATCTGTAGGGAATGTTATAGCAATTTTCCCATTGGATCGGTCTTTTTCCATTTGGTCTACTTTTCATTTGGCTTCATCTGAACCAATGATCTGTTCCATTTTTTTCCATCCACAAGATAGAATATGTCTTTTAGGTCTTCATAAGAGTTATAGATATTGAAGTCTTCCTTTGAACCATATAAATGACACCTTAATTTGATATCTGTATTGAAAGTTATAGCAATTTTTCCATTGCATCTGTCGTTTTCCATTTGATCTGCTTTTCATTTGGCTTCATCCGAACCTATGGCCTGTTCCATTTTTTGCAATACAAAAGATAGAATCCGTCTTTAAGGTTTGAAAAAATGTTGTAGATCTTGAAGTCTTCTTTCGAACTATATAAAGAACACCTTAATCTGATATCTGTAGTGATAGTTATAGGAGTTTTCCCATTGTATCTATTTTTTTCTATTTCATCTGCTTTCCATTTCGCTTTAAACCTATTGTCTGTTCCATTTTTGTCCCTTCATATGATAGAATATATCTTTAAGATCTTCATGAAAGTTGTAGATCTTGAAGTCCTCTTTTGAACCGTATAAAGAAAACCTTAATCTGATATTTATAGTGAAAGTTATAGCAATTTCCCATTGCATTGGTCCTTTTCCTTTTCGTCTGCTTTTCCTTTGGTTTCGCCTAAACCTATGATCTGTTCCATTCCCTTCAAGAGATAGAATCTGTCTTTCAAGTCTTCAGGAAAGTTATATAACTTCAAATCTTTTTTTTTACAATATAAAGAACAACTTAATCTGATATCTGTAGGAAAGGTTATAGCAATTTTTCCATTGCATCTATCTTTTTCAATTTCATCTGCTTTTCATTTGGCTTCATCTAAACCTATATTTCGTTCCATTTTTGATCCTCTAGATCATAGAATCTATCTTCAATCCTTTAGAAAAGTTGTAGATCCTGAAGTTTTGTTTTGAAACATATAAAGAACAACTTAATCTGATATCTATAGTCAAAGTTATAACAATTTTCCCATTGCATCTATCTTTTTCTATTTCGTTTGCTTTTCATTTGGCTTCGTTTGAACCTATAGTCTATTCCCATTTTGACCCTCTAATAGATAGAATCCATCATTTAGGTCTGTAGGAAAGTTATATATCTTTAAATCCTCTTTTGAACTGTATGAAGAAACACTTAATCTAATATTTTTAGGGAAAGTTATAGTAATTTGTCCATTGTGTCTATCTTTTTCCATTTAGTCTGCTTTTCATTTGGCTTCATCTAAACCTATCGTCTGTTCCATTTTTGACCCTTTAGATGATAGAATCTGTCTTTGAAATCTTAAAGGAAGTTGTATATCATGAAGTTATATTCCAAACCATATAAAGGTCCCCTTAATCTGATGTCTATAGGTAAAATTATAGGAGTTTTCCCATCATATCTGTCTTTTTCCATTTTGTCTGCTTTTCATCTGGCTTCATCTGAACCTATCATTTGTTTTATTTTGTATCCTACTAATGATAGAATCTGAAATTGGGGTCTTGAAAAATGTTTTAGATCTTAAAGTCTTCTTTCAAACCATATAAAGAACACCTTCATCTGATATCTGTAGAGAAAGTTATAGCAATTTTCCCATTGCATTTGTCTTTTTCCATTTCGTCTGCTTTTTATTTGGCTTCGTCTGAACCTATTGTCTGGTCCATTTTTCACCCTTCAGATGATAGAATCTATCTTTGAGGCCTTCAGAAAAGTTTTAGATCATGAATTATTCTTGCTGAAAATATAAAGAACACCTTAATCTAATATCTGTAGTGAAAGTTAAAACAATTCTCCCAAATTCGTATGTCTTTATCCATTTCGTTTGCTTTTCGTTTGGCTTCATCAAAACCTATAGTCTGTTCCATTTTTAACCCTTAAGATGATAGAAATTGTCTTTAATGACTTCCAAAAAGTAGTAGATCTTGAAGTCCTCTTCGGAATTATGTAAAGAAAACCTTAATCTGATATCTATAGGGAAAGTTATAGCAATTTTTCCATTGCATCTGTCTTTTTCTATTTCGTCTGCTATTCATTTGGGTTCATCAAAACCTATAGTCTGCTCCATTTTTTACCATTCAGATGATAGAATCTATCTGTATGTCTTTAGAAAAGTTGTAGATCTTGAAGTCTTCTTTCAAACTGTATAAAGAAAACCTTAATCTGATATTTGTAGTGAAAGGTACAGCAATTTTCCTGTTGCTTCTGTCGTTTTCCATTTTGTCTACTTTTCTTTTGCCTTTGTCTAAACCTATAATCTGTTCCATTTTTGATCCTCCAAACGATAGAATCTATCTTTAAGGTCTTCAAAAAAGATATAGATCTTGAAGTCCTCTTTAGAAGTGTATAAAGAAAACCTTAATCTTATATCTGTGGGGAAAGTTATAGCAATTTTCCCATTGCATCGGTCTTTTTCCATTTCATCTGCTTTTCATTTGGCTTCAACTTAACATACGATCTGTTCCATTTTTGACCTATCAAGAGTTAGAATCTGTCTTTCAAGTCTTTAGGAAAGTTATAGAACTTCAAAATTTTTTTCGATAATATAAAGAACACCTTAATCTGATATCTGTATGGAAAGTTATAGCAATTTTCCCAATGCATCTATCTTTTTTAATTTCATCTGCTTTTCATTTGGCTTCTTCTGAACCTATAGTCTGTTCCCATTTTGACCCTCCAATGGATAGAATCCATATTTAAGGTCTGTAGATAAGTTATAGATCTTCAAATCATATTTTGAACTGCATCAAGAAACCCATAATCTGATATTTGTATGGAAAGTTATAGTAATTTGTCCATTGCATCTGTCCTTTTCCATTTCGTCTACTTTTCATTTGGCTTTCTTTAAGCCTATTGTCTCTTCCATTTTTGACCCAACAGATGATCGAATTTGTGTTTAATGTCTTAAAGGAAGTTGTAGATCATAAATTTATATTTCAAACCATATAAAGATCCCCTTAATCTAATGTCTATAGGTAAAGTTATAGGAGTATTCCCATTGCATCTGTCTTTTTCCATTTCGTCTGCTTTTCATCTGGCTTCGTTTGAATCTATCGTCTGTTTCATTTTTGATCCTACTTGTCATAGAATCTAAAATTAAGGTGTTCAAAAATGATGTAAATCTTAAAGTCTTCTTTCGAACCATCTAAACAACGCCTTAATCTGAAATTTGTAGGGAAAGTTATAGCAATTCTCCCATTACACCTGTCTTCTTCCATCTCGTCTGCTATTCATTTGGCTTCGTCTGAACCTATCGTCTGGTCCATTTTTGACACTTCAGCAGACAGAATCTATCTATAAAGTCTTGAGCAAAGTTTTATATCCTGAATTTTTCTTGCTGAAAATATAAAGAACACCTTAATCTAATATCTGTAAGGGAAGTTATAGCAATTCTCCCAAATTTGTATGTCTTTTTCCATTTCATCTGCTTTTCATTTGGCTTCGTCAAAACCTATAGTCTGTTAAATTTTAAACCCTTCAGATGATCGAATTTGGCTTTAATGTCATCAAAAAAGTTGTAGATCTTGAAGTCTTCTTTTGGAATCTATAAGGAAAACATTAATCTGATATCTATAGGGAAGGTTATAGCAATTTTCCCATTGCGTCTATCTTTTTCCATTTCGTCTGCTTTTCATTTGGCTTCATCTACACCTATAGCCTGTTCCATTTTTGACCCTACAGATGATAGAATCTGTCTTTAAGGTCTTCAGAAAAGATGTAGATCTTGAACTCAACTTTGGAACTATATAAATAAATCCTTAATCTTATATTAGTAGGGAAATTTATAGTAATTTTCCCATTGCATTGGTCTTTTTCCATTTCATCCACTTTTCATTTGGCTTTGTCTGAACCGATGGTCTGTTCCATTTTCGACCCTACAAGAGATAGAATCTATCTTTCAAGTCTATAGGAAAGTTATAGAACCTTAAAGTTTTTTTGGACAAGATAAAGAACACCTTAATCTAATAACTATAGGGAAAGTTATAGCAATTTTCCCATTGCATATGTCTTTTTCCATTTCGTCTGCTTTTCATTTGGCTTCATCTGAACTTGTAGTCTGTTCCATTTTTGACCCCCCAGATGATAGAATATATCTTTCAAGTCTGTAGCAAAGTTGTAGATCTTGAAGTCCTATTCTAAATCATATAAAGAACACCTTAATTTCATGTTTTCAGTGAAAGTTATAGGAATTTTCCCATTGGATATGTTTTTTTCCATTTCGTCTGCTTTCTATTTTGCTTCATCTAAACCTATAATCTGTCCCATTTACTACCCTCCATATGATAGAATCTATCTTTTAACTCTTATAGAAACTGTAGAAAATGAAGTCCTCTTTCTAACTATATAAAAAGCACCTTAATCTGATATTTCTAGGGAAAGTTATAACCATTTTTCCATTGCATTTGTCTTTTAATATTTCGTCTGCTTTTCATTTGACTTCGTCTGAACCTATAGTCTATTCCATTTT
Source organism: Erythroxylum suave (assembly GCA_027563595.1). NCBI lineage: Eukaryota > Viridiplantae > Streptophyta > Magnoliopsida > Malpighiales > Erythroxylaceae > Erythroxylum > Erythroxylum suave. The sequence goes on along the minus strand of JAOSBN010008107.1, from coordinate 1,809 downwards.
TGACCCTTCATATGATAGAATCTATCTTTAAGGTCTACAAGAAAGTTGTAGACCATGATGTCCTCTTTCGAATTATATAAAGAAAACCCTAATCTAATATCCACAGGAGAAGTTATAGGAATTTTTTCATTACATCTGTCTTTTTCCATTTCATCTGCTTTTCACTTGGTTTCATCTAAACCTATCGTCTGTTCCATTTCTGCCCTCAGAAGATAGAATCTGTCTTTGAAGTCTTCAAGAAAGTTGTAGAAACTGAAGTCACACCTTAATCTGATATCTTTAGGGAAAGTTATAGCAATTTTCCCATTGCATCTATTTTTTTCCATTTCTTCTGCTTTTCATTTTGCTTCTTCTAAACCTGTCATATGTTCAATTTTTGACCCTTCATATGATAGAATCAGTCTTTGAGTCTTTTGGAAAGTTTTAGAACATGAAGTCCTCTTTCTAACTGTATAAAGAACACCTTAATTTGATATTTCTAGGGAAAGTTATAACAATTTCAATTCTTCAAGAAAGTTGTAGATCTTGAATTCCTATTCCAAATCATATAAAGCACATCTTAATCTGATGTCTTTAGTGAAAATTATAGAAATTTTTCCATTGCATCTGTTTTTTTCCATTTTGTCTGCTTTTCATTTTATTTCATCCAAACCATTCGCTTGTTGCATTTTGACCCTACAGATGACAGAATCTGTCCTTGAGATCATCAGGAAAGTTGTATACCTTCAAGTCCTATTTCTAACTATATAAAGAACACCTTATTCTAAATTTTTTAAGGAAAGTTATAACAATTTTTCCATTGCGTCTGTCTTTTTCCATTTCGTCTACTTTTCATTTGGCTTCATCTAAACTTATAGTCTGTTCCATTTTTGACCCTGCAGATGATAGAATCTGTGTTTTAGATCTTCAAGAAAATTGTAGAACCTGAAGTCCTCTTTCATACCATATAAATAACACCTTGATCTTATATTTTTAAAGAAAGCTATAGCTATTTTCACACTCTGTCAGTCTTTTTCCATTTCGTCTACTTTTCATTTGGCTCCATCCGAACCTATAGTCTGTTTCATTTTTGATGAAATAGATGATAGAATCTATCTTTTAGATCTGCAAGAAAGTTTTAGATCTTGAAGTCTTCTTTCGAACCTTGTAGAGAACACCTTAATCTAATATCGGTAGAGAACATTATAGCAATTTTCCCACTGCATCTGTCTTTTCCCATTTCGTCTGCTTTTCATTTGGCTTCATATAAACTTATAGTCTGTTCCATTTTTGACCCTTCATATGATAGAATCTATCTTTTAAGTCTGTAAGAAAGTTGTAGATCTTGAAGTCCTATTCCAAATCATAAAAAGAACATCGTCATTTGATGTGTTTACTAAAATTTATAGCAATTTTCCCATTGCATCTATTTTTTTCCATTTCATCTACTTTTCATTTTGCTTCATCTAAATCTATAGTCTGTCCCACTTATTACCTTTGATATGATAGAATCTATCTTTGAGCTCTTCTAGAAAGTTGTATAAAATTAAATCCTATTTCTGACTATGTAAAGAACACCTTAATCTAATATTTCTAGGGAAAGTTATAACAATTTTCCCATTGCATCTGTCCTTTTCTATTTCATCTATTTTCATTTGGCTTCATCTGAACTTATGGTCTGTTCCATTTTTGACCCTTCAGATGTAGAATCTGTCATTCAAGTCTTCAGAAAAGTTGTAAATCTTGAAGTCCTATTGATCGCGGCTTATCTATCAATCCTAAGATTGATTCTTGGAAACCGGTCAAAATCAATTTATACCAAGAATTGCA
>JAOSBN010008086.1:0-18711 GCA_027563595.1 Erythroxylum suave | reverse complement strand
CGTCGACCACCGAGTCGGCCGGGTCGGAGCCCATGATCACCGTCCCCATGACGTGGTGCTGGTTGGACCAGGTCGCGCCCGGCAGCTCCTGTGGCACGCCGTTCATGGCCTGCACCCAGTTGGCGAAATCCTCGAGCGTCCGCGGCAGCGCGGCGCGGCTGTAGTCCTGCAGGCGGTAGCGCATCCTCAGGCCGGGCGAGCCCAGGGCGTCGCGCCACGAGGGGTTGAGCGCGACGGCGTTCTCGGGCGCCGGCAGGTCCTCCAGGAGAAGCTGCAGCGAGAAGTACTGGGACGCCCGAAGGCGCAGCTCGGCGTCGAAGGCGTCGCCCGGGGGCATGCCCGCCTCGAGGCACAGCGCGCCGAACCGCAGCGCCGCATAGGGGGCGAGCTCGGGCGGCTTGACCACTACCGTATTGCCCGCGGCCAGCGCCGGCGCGACCCAACGCCGGTCGACGCTCAGCAGCGGCGTCAGCCCGACGGCGATGAGCCCGATTTGCGGGAGGGCGGTGGTCGGGGTGAGGCGGGACCGGTGGTGGAGGAGCCGTAGGCCGTGGAGCGCGTAGACGATGTAGGTCGCGTTGCTGAGCGTGTTGATCAGCTCGGCGATGTATGGCGTGAATTGGAAGTCGAGCTCGCAGAAGTTCGTGTTGGCGGTTTGCGGCCCGTAGGCGGAGGGGTGGAGGTGCGTTGGGTATGCGATTGAGAGTGGGAAGGGCATGTTGGGTGGTTGGTGGTGGTTGACTGAGAGCTATGGTAGTGTTTGGTGAAAGAGAGCTTGGGATGTTGGTCAAAATGGTGTTGCTCGTCGTCCGTTAGCTGTTTGATGGTGTCCTCGTATTCTTTCTCACGACGTCAAGGGTTAACAATGGTTATTGTTGTGTCGTAATAGACCCTGTGCATGTGTTGCAAAAGAGAAGGTCAGCAGGTACCACAGAAAGTACTTGGTGAGTGCGTTTAAGATTCTCAAGCCACACTCTGCTTTGACATCTTGGCCATTGAATATGGTAGATTCGCCGATATCAGGGGTCACAAGCATAGTCTGAGTTCTGGTGAGCTTTTATAAACATATCTGCAACATCATAATGGTGATGCCTGAGGAATGCTCCATCTGGCCGCCGAAGACGACTGTGTTGGCCAATAGCCCAATTAGGTAATTTTGCAGGGGGCACTCTTCCAGAAAAGGAAACGGACCTCGGCATCTGCTTCGATTACGCCGTCTCTGTGGCTGTTATCAACACAACACACATACACCTCCAGGTTGATAATCAGGCATCATCATTCAACATCCTTCTGCATCTCAAAGAGTCCGCAACTACGTGGTCACGGCTTTCGCGGCCAATCCCGGTGCGCCGCCATGTGTTTCAGGTTTTAGTTCTCTCAGCATGATCCGATCAGACCACCGAGCTATCCGTCAAGCTCGTGTCCGATAGCGGTCGAGACTCGAAGACATGAGGATGTCAGTTGCAGGTCATTCTTGAGGTCTCCGAACTCAGCGCAAAGTTCAGAAAAGCACTCCATTGAAAGCAAGGGATGAGACATCAACCAGATGCCTGTGATGAAGAGATTGCGCCAATCAAAAATCTGATACTATTCTCCTGGCACAGACTTGCAGATTCGTTGCTGGACGTTGATCGACCTGCACTGTAGCACCAAATCCTACATGCGTGCAGTCGCACATCAGGAGCTACGCTTCACAGTGTACAAGCACTGAGTATCAAGAGAGCATTCCTCGGATGGAAGACGAATTCGTCATGAGAGTCCCTAACAGCTCAGGATTCCATATCTATGGAAATGCTCCAGACCATCATGAAGGCACGCCTGCTCTGTCACACTTTACCATCTTCTCGGCAGAAGCGAATTCCCATTCATAAGGATTGTCTATCTTGCTTCAATCTTGCACATGAACATTCGAGGGTAGAGCGTGTTGTTCAAAATTTGTCTACTCGGCTCCTCAGAAACGACACGAGTGTCGGCTCTATTGCAGGAGAGCTTCATAATGCATCGCAAATGCCTCAGGTGAGTGCGCCGTTACTTCGAAACAAGCGAAATATTCTCAGACACGCCGTGTCCAACCAGAATATTTTTGCCGAATCACAGCTGTTGATAAACTACGTCAAGTTGATCCTTGACGATAAAACTTCGTATTGCCTCAGAATGCTCTCAAGCCAGTTCTTGCACGATGTCAGTACTGTCACACTCGCTCCTTCCGCCAATGATTTTCTGGCCTGCATGACCAAATGATCAATGCTGTTACTTATGACGGAACGAACTGCAGTTCGACTGACCTCATCCCCATTTATCGCAAAGGCGAAATGTGCAGCCCGTCCTCACGTACAACCGCTCACAGTACTGAGATATACACTCTCACGACATAAAACAGGCTTGCTTTTACAGTATCACATAAGCAGAGTGCCCCATCACTGGAATTACCTTCTCCGTCAATATACACCACTCGTAACAAATGCAAAAGAACCAAGATTCACCGGAAACAGGCGGTGAGCACAAAGGACACCAGATGAGTCAATACTCAACACACTGACATGTCAATTATGTCTGGCCGTCTGCTCACTCACAAAGTAGCCACTGCACGTATCCGTAGCGGCATCATATACAAGACACCACCACCACCACCTGCCTGTCATCAACGTTCATCGTGGTCATCACAATCGATAGCCAAACTTCAAGCGTACCACTTCCCTGCTTCCCCGTCATTGCCACACCTTGCTTACACAGACCACCTATTAAAATTTCCACGAATCGGCAAAGCCGTCAAAATCAACGCCATCCCCAACGTCAACGTCAAAAGTCATCACGACTCGGAGAGAAAAGGCGACAAAAAGTTACGAATCGAGAGTTTCGGAGTATGAGAAAAGTCGACGACAACAGCACAGGACACCTGTCAGACGTCAAACCCCATCAAGAGCACGTCAAAAGTCTCATCTCACCTCGTCTCGAAGCCAGAGGGGAGGAGAGGTCTCTGAAGAACGAATCAAGGACCGCCCAGTCCGGCTCGTCCGATTCGAGGAAGTCAAGAGATCTGGACTGAGACAGAGACAAGTCCGTGCTCAGATCCGGTCGACTACCAGACGGCAAAGCCAAAAGAGACAAATACGCTCCACAATTCAAACCTCCTCCCCAACCAGAGGTCTTCGTACCCACAAACCACCGATAAAGCAAAGAAGTGGAGGAGGAAGTGAATCGACGCAACGGAGAGTTTGCGTTCTCACCATCCCTGCCAAAAGCCAAGCTGTCAAACCTGTCACTTGCTCAAGCTTGGGATCAAGGAGAGTTTTGATCGGGCTTAGCTTCCAACATCTTTGTGGGCAGGGGTTGTCACATCTGACGAGGAGATGTAACTTCGTCGCAGCAGACAGAGCCAGGCAGCTGAGGTACAAGACCAGAGTTCCGTAGCCTTCAGGGAGCTGGTCTGTGCGTTGGTAGCAAAGAACCTGCCGATTTCACCCACCTTCTCCCTCTTACCCGCTTAGCCAGCATGAATTTGTGATGTGATAGAGAACGATGGAGACGGCAGAACACAGGGTCAGATCTTGGCACAAGATAAAGAAGTGAAATTGTGTCTGCCCGAGACTAGATTAATTACAATCATATGATCGATGTATCCCATCCATCTTGCGTAGGGGACTCGAAAAGTTTCAGTCAAAGAAAAAACGGGAAATAGGGGAGAGGGTAAACCCGTGGATGCCACGTCGGTCGCGTGTTTCAACAATTGAAAAGAAAAACATGTTGTCGTTCGCCCAACCCCGTCAGTTCGATCAATTAGCGTCATGATTACTTGTTGCCTTTTTTGCTTCGTATGCTTCAGAAGAACAGATGAACAAGAATGTCCTGGCCTAGATTCCTCCGTAGACCCTTCCCAGGGGTACCCTCGACCGAAGACAGCATGCGTATTGCACCATCCCGTTTCCCATGTGTCCCATGTGTGTCCGTTGCCGCATCCATGTGGTGGTTTTCCACCTCGAAATGCTTTCCCCTCCGCCCCGCGCTGGTCATGCTTTCCCGCGGCCAAAAATGGTTCAAACAATAAAGTGCCAGAAGGTCAATCGAATGTATGGTGGCTTGTACAACGATGACGATAAATCGATGACCCGACAACGCCGCCAGTTGCTTGTGCCAAAGCAGAACGAGTATCTTCAAACAAAAAATTTGTAGTCAAATGCCGGACACCCAACGCGAGAGTGGTATCATATGCAATCTTCCAAACCCTTCATGTTCATTCTTTTACACTGATAAGAAATCTGAGCCCTTCCCTCAAAGCTCAAACATTCAACTAGACCGTTGATAGATTTGCCAACGGCGTAGAAATGATGCTCATGCATCGTGGCGTCGGGAGTTCTTTCTGGTAGACGCGGTAATAATGCGTCTGCCTCTGGAACTCCGTGCCTACTGAAGACCTTGTGTCCAGCCCTGTCCTGGAGGTGCTCCCCAGTTCTGCCCTTGCTGTTGTTGCTGTTGCCCTGCCTGAGGTTGCATGAATTGTGCGGCTCCTCCTTGACTTCCCATGCCAAACATTCCACGCTGGCCGAGGGCCATGTTGCCAAAAGCCGCTGCATTCATGGCTTGGAGTCCAGCACCTGGTCCGTACAGCTGCTGTCCTCCATGACTTCCGATATTGTTCTGATGCTGCAACATTGACATCTGTGGTGGCTGCATTTGCTGTGGATGTGGTGACTGTGTTGGGTGCTGTCCGCTACCCATTGGAGATGGGATCTGACCATGACCTAAACTGGGAGAGAACTGAGGTGTAGTCATGCGGTGCATCCCAGGTGATTGATGAGGCTGTGGAGGCGGGCCACCCCAGGATTGTTGTTGGTGTTGCGGATTTATGCTTTGTGGTGAATATGCACCGCCGCTGAATGCCATATTTGATTGCCCAGGCGTCTGCGACAATGACAAGTTGGAAGCAGACCGGTTAAACTGCTGGTGTTGTGGTGTGAATTGGGATGGGTCGCGATTGAAGTTCGGATTCATCGAGTTTTGTCGAACCGGCGACTGTAGAGGGTTCTGCTGATGAGAGAAATTGGGAGGGTTCATGCCGGTCTGAGTTGTTGGCTGTTGCGAGAGCAGGTTCGACGGTGGATTGGTCGTCTCACTGCTGTTGAACCTGGGTGATGTGTATGGTTGTGTGGTTGCAGGCTCGACAGTCTGCGGTTGGGGTGTCGACACTGGCGGTTCGTGTGGACGATGCCAATATTCGTCAACTATGTTTCGGCGATATCGCCCTTGCATGTTGATGTTTTTGCTGTAGTCTGCGGCATGACCGGATTGACTTGCCATCTCTACCTCACTACTAGTTCGTGTGAGATCGCTGTATGCTGGACCGTTCAACTCTTGTCGAGGTCTCTGAATGTCTCGGTATTTCGTGGCATCGTATGCTTCAGACATGTGGAGCTGTGAGATAGCCGACGTGCTTCCGGCCTGCAACGGCGGAGGCTGGATCGCACTGAATCCAGGACCGTTGCTGTACACAATATCTCCATAAGCAGTAAGTGCTCTGCCAGCTTGGGCCTCGGCAAGCGCAGCTTCTCGCGCTCTTGCGGCGCCTGGTCTCTTTTCACCAGCGGCATCTTCCTCGGTGAAACCTTGCTTTCTGGCTTTGGCCTCCCAATAGTCGTCTCGGACTCTCCTCCCCTCTTTGATGACTCTACTACCAAATTGACGGAACATCGACCGGGCAGTGACGATTGCGATCTGGCGTGATCGATAGGAGTATGGCAGGTAATCTCTGGAGACAAGCTCTTCCTTCTCCTTTGGCTGTGCAATGATCTTGTACAGGGACCTGTTCTTGTTGAAGAGCAGATAAGAATCTCGGTACTGCAATACCCGAGCGCATTCTGTCGCGAGCATGAACAATTTCTCGCCTCTTCCTGGTAGCGTGAAGGTCTTTAACTTGTATTCTCTCCCGCCTTGAAGATATCCATTGCCGTCAACCTTGCCTTCGCCAGCCTCATCGTATTCGCGTGGTACATATTCATCTCCCTCTGGATTCAGCTGATCACTCGTATGGTCTCTGACTGTGGGTAAAGCTTTCAGGGTCGATTTACTTGGTGTCTGTTTCTGATTTGGCGATGTTTGAGGTTGTGTGGCAAGAATCTGTACCTGTTGATTCTGTGACTTAATTTGAGGTGTCTGAACAAGCTCGGGGGAGGTTTGACTCGAGGGTGTCGGGAGGGAGCCTATCTGTTCGTTTGTAAAGTCGCCTGACGTGCGAGGTGTTTTCGACGGGCGCCCCCGCTTACGTGGTTTTGAATCATCTATGTGAGCAACGCGTCAGCCATCACACGCCATTCAATGTCGTGACCTCTACGACGGCGGAGCGGTAGGATCAATTGCCTGGATAGGTGTTCTCTCTTACCATTGTCATCTCCTTGAAGGTAATCTCCATACGTGTCAGGTGACCGGCTTCTCTTTACGCCTCTGGATGAGGTATCGATCGAAGATTGTGGGAGGAGAACTGTGACACCCTCTTGGTTAGCTAGGAACACAGCAAGGATACCAGATTGCGCCACATCGAAGCATTTTGAAGAGAGAGATAGGTATACGTCATGGTGGCATGTCAACCATGACGTTGGAGGAGGACAGGTGAAGGAGTGCAAAGGCCTTTGGTTGGTAGTGCATACCATTTCCTGTAAGAGCTGCTGGGTTGATCGTACCTGAGCCATCGTTCATGGCGGCGAGACGGTTGAGAGTATTCGGCGGTCTTTCTGAGGGCGAGTAGAGCGACATTTCAAGACGCGACAACGTGAAGACCGGCTACGCGAAAGTCGTGCTAGCAACAGGGCATTCGCAGGGTGTATCGAGCTGCGTAGCCGCAGCACGGCGATGACTGAGGGTGGTGAGGCGAAAGGGTGCCTGCGTCGGTGGTCGTTGGTGATGGACCGCGAGACGTGTGGTGTTAACCGTCGTTGGTATTACAGATCCAGTCGCAGAGGGTCGATGGAGCGCGCAGCGTGATGCATGCAGCAGGAGCCGAGAATGCGGAACTCAAGAGTCTGCAACGAGGTGGTACACCTATCAGTGTGTTCGCGCGATGGATGGGATGGGTTCGGATGGATATTTCGGTGGTACGAGTAGTCGCAGAGCTGCGGGAGTGAGAGCGAGTCAGAGCCCAAGCGCACAAGGCTCCAGTGGAGTTTGGCGACTTAGGGCGTACTCCAGTGGCGCAAATCTCAGCCGAGCACCTCTTCTCTGACTTCGTATCTCCGTCGCGGCTGCTACGGGCCTGGTGCTTGACACAGCAGCGAGCACTCGAGGATCGCCCGTCGCTATCGCCGTCGCCGGCAGTGGTTCTGATCGACGTGAGGACGTGTGATGTCCTGTTTGTGGGCGCTCCAACGTGGGTGACAAATCGCAGCAAAGACGTGCAACGACGACGACGACTCGGCAAAACCTTGCTGTGCTGCAGTCGTGCGTGAGCCGTATTTTCTGACAGCCAAGGTAAGATGATGCGTAACAGGCTAATCCTTCGAAGATGTAAGAGGATTCTCTCGAGTGGCCAGTTCAGGCGTCCCCGATGACTGGTCAGAATTGGGCAAAAGGGTTAGGAAAATCAGTGCTGGCGACTGGATGCGCACGCACAGTTGAGAGAAATTTGGAGGAGCAATCAGTCAATCAATCAGTCGTCTGGACACTCTCCGCGATATGCAGATGAGATGATGCTCTGCGAGTGGTATGAACGCTTCGGCTCTCAGTCCAGGCAGAGACGGGCCAGCATGGAAACGAGAGGGCAGGTCTTGATACCTTAATGCTTGTCTAGCGGGCTGCAGCGCCAGATACGCTTTGTGGCCACCTGAGCGCTCAAGAGTGGGTTAGGACGGGCAAGCGGGTCTGCCAGCAACCAGGGTTTTGGGTAGATTGGACGAAAGATTGTCGACGGTGGATCGCTCGCGGGCACACCTGGCGGCGAAAGCAGTTCACAGATTGGACCTAGGCAGGACCAGCCAGGCGATTGGCCTACTTTATGCTACGGCTCAGCTGCAAGAGGGCGGATATGCAGGCAAAGGCTTGGGCAGGTTGGATCGCAGATGAGAGTGATGGGGGAGGGGAAACGAGAGACAAGGTGTGCATGTAGCATGTGGACGGCTGCGTAGCTCGCACGCTACTGGACGGTCATGATTGCGGCAGTGGCACAAGATGAGGAGTCGGTAGCGTCTCTCACCTCTGGCGTAGACTTAGACTCATCATCGTGCTGATATGGTCGGGAGAGCACGGCAGGCGCGGCTTCAGGTCATCGCAGGCGCCAGTAAGGCTGACCAACGGCCGACCTCGAGCTTGCGTGGTTTGCATGGGTGCTCGAGGGCCCGACGGCCGAGAGGCATGCAGAACAAAGGCAGAACAGAGCAGCGCAGTGCAGTCTTCGACGTGTCTGCGAGCGCGTGTGTGATGTGTGCACACGGTGGTCTGTTATGCGTGCCGGCCCTGGTCTCTCTCTGTCTCGTCGTTGCAGACGAAGCTACTGCACCCACTACTGTATGCGAGTGATAGGTTCCCAGCCATGGACCAGCCGAGGGTTCTGAGTGGTAGAAAGCACGGCTAGTGCATAAGCATGTAACTCGAGCAATCACACTGCTGAGGTGCAAAGCGGGTCGACGTTTCAAGGCGGGAACTACCTTCGCTCGGGGGTTTCTCGTCGTCGTTGGCGGCCGTCGTCGTCATTGGTCACGCCGCGCCTGCTGGGCGGAGGAACTGCACAGCGGGCAATCAACGTTCTAGCACGCCGCCGACTGGTGGACACAGCAGCGCCGGTTCCCAATGCGGCCCTTCTGTGAAGGACGGTAGCGTCCATTCCTCGATTCCTGCATGCTTCTCTGACGCCGCATCTGGACCGACCCAAAAGCTGGCGTGAATCGTGCACCTCAGCCGAATCCCTCTCCAAGTTCGTTGCTGAAACGGCAGTCCAGCCAATGGACAGAGTGCCAGAACGGGTAGATACGTCCGGAGACAACCGAGCTATGCAAAATGCCAGCGTCCGCACGAGCTTGATGCGCGCCGGGTCCAAGCTTGACGAAGTGACGGCCCATGGCAAAACTTGATCCATGCGCCGCACACCCCGGACGAGGTCTGACCTGACCTGACGGAGTGACTGACTGACATGATTGTCATGATTCATGCACGAGCCGTGGCTGAAGTGTGTGCTAGCCGTTTCGAGCAGATCAAACATTGGGATATCAGGCTTCACCTCCAAGATCTCCGTCGCCGGCCTGCCGAACAAGGGCGGCACGGCCTCGATCCAAGAATGCCACAGGCCTTGGGGTCAAGAGAGGCGTTTTGTGGTTCCTTCGACTGACCATTGGTGGGACTCCGATCATGTCTGAAGGCCAAACGCCTCAGCGCCAGGTCTCTCTCTCCATGCACGGCGTGGAGCAGATCGAATTGACATCACTGCCGCCACAGCTGCGATTAGACTTCCATAATGCATGTTCGCAGGCCTGGTCATGTGGAAGTGGAAGCATGACCGGCCCAAACTACCTGAATCGATCTGCCGTTACCGCACTTGGCTCCAAAGTCCAATAACTAACATTCTTGACATGCCTCGCTTAGAACCATGCCCGTCCCATTGCGACCTGCTTTAGCTTTTACTGTGCGTCTTGCGACGCAACGAGCCTAGTGACGCACACCTACCATGGCGTGCCAGCTTCCCACCTGTGATCACCAGACACTCAAACTCAATTCGTGTTTCGATGTGTGAAGATCGCTCGACTCGAAAAGTGTCTCGAAGAACAGATGGCATGCATGTCGACTGCATCCAGCAGAGTGACATGGCTGTCATTGGGCACAACCAGCTATCGGCAAATCGAGTGTTGGATGCAGTCCGACATTGCCTTGAGCTCCATTTTCTGGGAAGCTCGTCTTATCACTGCCGCCTGGAAGTACTTGAGCAATCATCGAATTTGTCGCCGAGCACCATCTTGAACACACAATCGACGATTATCTGGACGACGCGGCTGCGGGCCGAAGAGCTGCGAGTCTAATGTAAGAAGGTCATCAGCATTGTGCTATCCTCGTCAGTCAAACTCTCTTTCGTCTTGTCCACCATCTTCTGACCGTCCCCTCCATCATGAATCAGCCAACCACCATGCCCACATTGGTGAAAATCAGACCCTTTTTCGCCCACACCTGAAGAATAGAATATGATCAGCAGCAAACCAGGTTGGATACCTGCACCGCCACACCAGCCACTGGCCAGGATGTGCCACAATCAGCGGAGCATGCACCGACGGCTACTCTGGGAGATTCCCATTGTGCCGCCGTGGCACCCAAGATTGTCAGTCGCCGTCGTGAAAGACTATTACAATCAGTCTTGGCATTTTTGACGTGAACACAATGTCTGCTTTCTGAGAATAGGATGAATGCTGTGCGAATAATACGGATTGGTCGGATCCAGGTCCAAGCAACGCATACAGCTATATGAGAGTGCACACTGTCCCAGCATCGTCAAGACACAACCCAACATCTGGCAGCTTGTCTGGCCTGCACGCGGAGTGCAACGGCCTTTGACTACAAGGTAGTTTCGTTCAGGTCTATCTTGCAGAAATAGGGGAAGCCTGGGTGTGCTACCGGAACATCCTCGTCTACCGTGATCGACTCTGATTCATCTGACGTAAGATCAGCCTTTGGAGGGACAGATTCGAACCGAGTACATGGTGACATTGACAATTTGACTGCAGAACATGTGCAGACTGACGCTTTCGCTACCAAGGTGACGGTGCGGATGGTCATAGCTCCTTGCGGATAAATGCAGGACCAGAGAGGCTGACGGTTCCCTCGATCGCGCGCCTGTGATTTGAATTGTTACGAGATCTGTGGCGTAACCTGATCTGGCTTGCGTTCTCAACCGTACGACCATGGCGTTTCAAACACCAGGGTTCCCTGTATGCATTATCGAACAACCATTGAAGCATGCGCCACAGACCTGAGGTTGGTTGTCATTCTTTCCCTTCGCAGAAGTTTCTATCCTCACTAACAGTTACACTGATGGCATGGACCTTGCTGAGCAGGTGAGTGTTTCATAGGAAGGATGAGTATGCTCGGTGTCGTCACTCGATATCTGACTGATCCTAAGTCATTCAACGGAGTCCTCACGTCAGAACGATTCCTTGTGCTACCGACATGAAGCGAACTCACCTGGATACAACGTATTGCGTATCGCAATCAAGACGGGTGGAATGTGACCTGTCAGCCGTGATGATACAATGATGGCATGTTGTCAGTTCAAATTGGCAACAAATTCCTGTGCGTAAGGTGGGGATGTCATGGTCCTTCGACGCAAGGAGGACAGTTTGAATAGGTAGCATCGACTGAAACAACTCCAATTGAGTCTTCAGCAGTGGATTTCATTGTGTGAAAGATATATTTGACTACAAGTCTTGATCATGCTGAATGCAATATATTGCATGATTCTCTACGGGAGGGACAAAATGTGCCCTGCCATAACTAGTGAGTGAAGATTGTGGATCTTCTTTGTGGCGGTGGTTGCTGCTGCTGCTGCTGCTACTTCATCGCCTGACCAAGCAGTAAATATCGATGCCTTCGTGAGTGCATGTTCAGCGAGTGATGTGTCTAGCTCTGCGTCTTGCACAGTAAACTGAGTAGCCCTAATGCGCTACCCGGGCAGTGGACTAGATGCTTATGCAGTGTGATAGGAGTAGGTGATTCTACTCAATTGCGCCAGTCATTATGAAGGTTCTCGCCACCTCATAGCTGACAGTGTGCCAGCTTAGGTACATGTTGTGCCCACCACTGCTCAGCGTGATCTGCCTGACAAGCCGTCCACCTGCCCTTATCTCTCGGAGACTGCCAGTTGATCCAAGTTTGAGATCGTTTTCTGTTGCTGATTCAACTCGCGTAATCTCATCTTTACAGTTCTGGTATAAAATGTCCGACATGGCGCAGGGAACTCTGTCATCGTCGAGTGCGTGAACCAAACTCAATCTGATGACCTCGCTCGTCCTCATGAACTCCTTTAAGCGGTCTTCAGTTCTCCAGGAATCTGCCAGGAGCCCTGTGCCCATATATCGTCTGCCGCGCTTGGACCAGGTCAATGGCTTGAGAATGGGTATCCCTCCAATCTTGAACTTGACAGCAATCTGTGAAAGGTCCGTGAATCCAGAACACAGGATTACACCAGCGTACTCGGCGTACGGGTTCTTTTCTACTACTCTCTGTAATGCTGCAATGGCAACAGATGCACCAAGACTATGCCCAACAAGCAAAACTTTCTTCCTAGGAATGTTGAGCTTCTTCTCGACCCATGACAAAACGCTGAGCGCGTCCACGATAAGACCCTCTTCAGTTGGGCTCCCTGAGCTCTTTCCGAATCCACGGTAGTCAAATGCTAGAACGTATATATGATCAGGCGAGCCTGCAGACAGACTTCGATATGTATCGCTGCGCCATTGTGTTGCGAGATGGTTACCATTGCCATGTAAGTACACCACCAGCACAGCTTTAGGATCGTCTCGAAGGTATTGTAGCGCTATCTCCTTGGCTTCATCCACCGTCCATGACTTTGTCAAGGTGCTTTCATGCTTGGTGTAGGTACCTATCGGCATGACAAGCCATGAGTGCAGGCGCTGGCCGTCTGACGTCGGAATCCAGTGAGGAGTGACTTGATTCGGTAGAAAGCCTCGTAACTGAGGTTGGTCGAGAGCCGTGCGAGATACGCTATCGGAAGAAAACAGGCGATTGCTTTTGTGGGCATAGAGGGCCCGTCGCTGAAGTGGTTGGTATAACATGGCGAGCAGTAATAAAGGATACAACGGTAGCAGTATCTTCGCGACCTTCAGCAGGACCATTAAACATTGAAGGAAAAATATGATGGTGTGCGGTCGAGATCTGGGGTAGTTGACAACAACAGGGGCTGTGTTTGCCCGTGAAGTCTGGTTCAGGAACATGCTGACTGTTACCAACGCCGGGCGAGCCATGATGTTTGATGAATGTACGGCGAGGTTGAAGGTTGAGAAAACTTATCACAATGCACTGCCCAAACGAGTTGTCACCACAGATGGCTGTACGCTGTTGCTTTCAGCCTCATGACTCAAGCAGGACTGTCACCGTCAATAGAAGAGCAGTATAGCGAGCGCAAAGGAGAGTGAACCTGCCACTGCCGAGTCACATTGTGGCAGCAACTGCGAAACACGGTCTTTAAAGCTGTGATACTTCGTTTCTTGCGGCCTACCCAGACCTGATTCTCATAGGTTGATGCCTGGTATGGACCCGAGACAAGGCATGGGGTCAATTTCACGCATTCTTACCGGTCCGGGTGTTCCTCAGGAGGAAGTGCTAGTCGAGTGAGCCTTGTCGACGCCTGCTCAATAACAGCTGAGGAAAAGAAATGTGATCCTGCCTGGAAGATCACCTGCAGACACAGCCTCCTAAACGGTCACTCTGACTGCAGGACCCTGTGGAGGCCAAGACTGACCAGGGACTGGTTCAGATAGGGCAAGCCTATGAGAGAAGAATGACAGCTCCATACTGTACATTGGCCACAGACTTTGCTCGCACAGTTTCTCAATGCCAAAGTGACACAGACAATCGAACAATCATTTTCCCATGGGTGATTGAACCGCGGCATGGCCACGCAATTCAGGTGCTATCTGAGAGGTCACACTGGGTGAGAGCGTACGGAGTACGAAGTCGCCACCTTCTCTGTGGGTTAGGGTCGGACAGGGCTGCCGCACGCCCCCGACACTAAGCCTTGCTGCAGCCGGGAGGTCGCCATAGCACAGATACGATCCTCGGGGATGGCCAGCCCAGAATCGAAATGTGCAATCGTCCTATGCAAGAGACGCGTCATATTGCGCTGTGCTCCATGAACTTGTCCGTTGCAGCCATGAGAGGGACCACGCAGGCACCTCTGCGGCCATGCGCTCGCTGACAATGTTCGCGAACACCGGCCCGACAGTGGCAAAAGTGTTTCCTTGTATGCCACTTACATGAGTGTCTTTACGAAGTTGATTGAATGAATCTACTATGATGAACAGTGAGGTCAATGGACGGAGAGACCGCTTAGGACTCTCGAGGAAAGATTTGTCTATCTCAATAGGAACATTGTCACCTTCCTGGTGCTTTGCCGAATACACTGGACAAGAGATCCAATGCTGCTTTGTCACGACCCGGTGACTCCAGCATTCTATAGATGCGATTGCCACTGCTGTTGCCCAACCAGTCACCTCGATCGTATGGTCTCTCTCCGTCGCTGTTTCTCCGTCGACGAAGTCGCTTGTCTCCGACCGTCATGCCCTTGGTCCATTTACCTTCAATTTCCACTCGGATGTCTTCGGGACTTTTGTCGCTGGCTTTCCAGCCCGGCGAATCCTCGGTCAGGACGTACCAGACACACATCGGGTCATGGAGTGGAAGCCCTGGCCCTTCTCCTTCTCCTTCTTGCCCACTGTAGAGTATCTCCATCTTGTCGAGCATAGGTTTTGCAAAAGCAGTACACCATTCGGCTAATGGAGACCCTTGCTGAGCGAGTGGCTCAACCACAGACATGAACATTTTGCGGGATAGCGTGTGGTACTCGGTGATGTCCAAACTCATCAGCACGGTCTTTTGTTGCTTACTCAGACTCGAGGGATAAGGAGGCAGAGGAACACCTGAGAGCGTCTCAGCATGTACGTTCGGTATGGTAGACGCGGGGTTTGGTGACGAGAGGGCATAGACTCGTGCTGCAGCAATCGCATCAGCCGAGACGTTGAATTCAGCGACAGGCGTGATGTTGCCAAAGTTCTCAACTGCTCCTCCCATGGTGATGACCTGTTTAGCGCGTAGGAAAGTCTCTGGATCCTCTGCAGCTGCCAGAGCAAAGTTGGTGAGGGGTCCAATCGAAATCAATGAAATCGTGTTTGCCTCATTCTCGCGGAGCAGACGCAGAATCTCTTTAGGAGCGGGTTTGAAAGAGGGTGTGAACAAAGTTGTGGCTTTCTTCAAATCGACTGTGTCACCAGCAGCCTGGGCGATTCGAGAGTCTGTAGATGGTGTATCGAACAAGGTCATCCAGTCGTCTTTGGGGCTCAAGTGAGGATGTGATGTATGCACACCTCCCAGACCATCTCGACCGTGAAAGTCGTCAGCTTTGTCAGACGCATCGTGAAGGGCCTCGCTCGCTCCTATTGCCACTATCGGCTTGAACTTGGTCACGCCTTCAAAGCCTATGGGTAGCCCCTGTCTCTCTCGCCACTCGACTTCTCTTCCAATCGTCTCGAAGACAGCAACCACATTGCGCGTGCATGATTGAACGTCAACGTTACCAAAAGAGACAGATATCATTACCGTCTCTAATTCTGACGCAGGTGCTGAAAGTGCCCATAATAATGCGAGTACATCATCAACTCCAGGATCCGTATCAATGATGATCCTGTTCTTCGGCGGCATGGCTCCTTGTTTATGTCCTGACGCACTCAGTCTGCTTAGACCGTGCAAAGTTGATGTTGCAGATCTGGTAATTTGCAAGCGAAAGAAAAATGTAGGGATCGATGTGATAAAGTAGAGTCGAATTTTTGAGTAGGATTCGCTAGATGATACCCTCCACTGCCGAGCCCAGGTTCCCAGCTTATATCACCGACGCTACTGCCTCACCGTTCCATTGTGTAAATTTTGGAATAACGTTCACGTTCGAGCGTAAGTCATGACTTCGACCTCATTTGAATGAATACGAAATCTCACATTTTGGATACGACTCGGGGATGAATTTTGCAGAACCGTCAAATATGTCAACACTAACAACCAGGTCGGGCCAGACCATTGTGGGAGACACAGCACTTGAGCCACCTCCGGGCGATCTACAGCGAGTCGGAAAGGAACCATGAATTAGCTGAAGTCATGAAAGCTTACGCAGAGTGTAGGCAATGCAATTGACGATTCGGTTCAGTCACAGAGTACACCACCTCTCTAGCAGGACCTATACATCTGTAGTTTCGACCCTCGGAAACAATTCTTGATTGTGACGGGCCAGACCAGCATTTCATACGAACATTATGTACAACAAGATCCGCAGTCGACATGACTTCAGAAAGCTGCTTGGGAGACGAATGACCCTGGATCTGCTTCAGAATCTTCTTCTCTTTCCATGTGAGTTGCGCCGATCTGGCCTCAAAAACATTACTTGCTAGCCCTGCACTACGGTGATCCATAGCCGCAGAGAAAGCGATGCCAGAGTAACGAGTGAAGCTATCCGTCCAGAAAGTCTCAATCGATTCTCACTGCAGCTGCATTGTCCGGATGGGTGCAAGGACTGACAGTGACCTGTTGTCGCTTCAGGTATAGGCTGCCGGGAATCAGTGAAGTGATCAGTGGTACTTCAATCATTTGATTGTTCTCATGCCCTGCAGAATCTGGCTACTTGATTCTATGTCCAGTCACCGCTGTGATTGTTGACAGATCCATCAACGATATTGTTGCATTCGAGAGTACTGGCCCAAATTGCAAGATTGATACCACCTGAGCACCCCTGGATTCACTGCTGGAGCTAGCATGTAATAGGCATGGCTCAGCTATGTTCTTGCGCTAAAACGCCTTACGAGTCTTTAACCAGATGCCAAAGACGCGTCTTCTTCCACACCGTCCACTCCAATGCGGCAACTTGTTACACAACCTTCGCAGTTGACACGTCTAGCCAGTCATCATGTGGCTGCAAACAGCCAAGATGAGCTGTGTATCCTCTAATGATGTCCAATCAAAGCCCTGCACGCACACCCGCACCAGCTCACCTTCCCATTCGACAGCCTCACATTTCATGAACAAGCTCATACCCTGAGTTAGGTGGCATTTGGCACTGTGATAATGCATGTGGTGACGACTTTTGTAATTGGGCCAGAAAAAGCTGAACATGACATGGACTGGCGAATCGAAGCTGCTAAGTCTCTGCGTTCGCACTCGTTTCTATGCTCCCTTTCTGACGTGATGACTCTCTTTTTGAGATGGCGAAAGGCATGAGTAAGGTGACTTCTGACCCGGCTCCAGAGCTTCGTGCATTGCCAGAGATATGCTTAGCAACATCATTCCATTTCTGAACTGCTAAGATACTTGACATGGCCAAGACTAAGAACAAACAACCAAACACAGTCGTACCAGTCAAGAGCACAGCCACACAGAATCAGTCCAAGCAAAAGAATGCAATCGTGTCAACGAGCAAGAGGGTTCAAAATCCTACAACAGTAGCAGGCCCGTCTCATGGAACGGAATTACAATCGTCATTTGCATTCTCTGGTTCGCCGATACACCAACAAATGCTAATGCTTCGGAAAACTATCAGCTTGCTTTATATGTTGACCGAAGCACCTCCTAGCATGTTGATCCTGCCAATACACGACTTCATTAAAGACGGTCCTGAGTCGTCAAGCAGCTATTCCCTACCCTTTGAAGAAGAAAAGGCGCTGCTGGAAGCGCTCACGTTCATCTGCTCTACAAGTGTCGACCCGTTGAAAGTCACGGCACTCTGTCTGCAAGAGGTTGTAAATCGTGATCACCGTAGCTTCGTTCTGAAGATATCAGCGAATCACGGGGACCTCAGTAATATTAAACAAGGTTTAGAAGGCATTATCTCGCATCTTGCAGATATTGAGGAAGGTGAGTCTTCCAATACTTTCTTTATATCATCTGTCTAAGGTACAGGTGAAAGGGTCAATTCTGAGAGCTCGAAACACCAGCAAGCCAATTGTAGACAGACGTTGAGGGCTGTCGTCGATCTGAATTACAAGCGTATCCTTTGTCGCCTTCGATCCCGACACGCTAATTGGACCAAATCCAATTACAAGAAGAGTAAACAGGCAAAGCCCACACTTATTTCCAGAGTTCTTCAAGTCTCCTCTAGAAAAGGAGGTAGACCAGCGGCCAAGTCAGAAAGTCAACAAATCAAGGAAATCGCAACTCAAATTGAGACTCTTGAATCGATATTGGATACAAGCACTACGAAGTCACAGCCAAAAGCGAAGGAAACCTTGATAAATCTTCTGACAGGCATCCATACACTTTGCAACAGTACCGGATTCCGAAGTCTATTCGGAGACGAACAAGATCGTAGCGTTCGTTTCTCGCTTGAGAAGCTTGCTCGATACGTTTCAGCGTCGTCCTTCCTGGCCAAAACATTTTGTGCCAACCAGAACCTACTTTCAACCCAGATACAGATCATCAAGCTCGCGCCTTTCTCGCACCCACCATCCCAGAATCTTGAGGGGGCACTTCTCAAACTCGTATCTGACATCATGCCAGAAGTTAGACAAGAAACCATCATCCGGAGCATTCAACCTTCTATACGTAGAACAGCTCCAGACAGGAATCTCGAAAGGGACGAGACGTTTCACAGCCTGCTGAACGAGAAGTGTTCAGTGCACGCGGAGATCCAATTGCTGTTCCACTATGAGCTTGAAGAAGCGATTCTGGCTCCCAGAATCATACTTTCAACCAAAGCTCCATGCTTCATGTGCAGCCTCTTCTTCCGGATCCACGGCCTGTACTACATTCCCGCGACTCACGGACGACTCTACTCCAAATGGACACTACCACAAGCGTGTACGAACATGGGAAAGAAGAAGGCATTTGCCACTTCCGCTCTCATAGACACCTTCCTGGGGGCACTCACTCAGAGCATCCACAACACCATCTCAACAGCAGGCAGAGGCAAACTCGCATCGTTGGAAAGTTTCTTCCATCCATCGGCCATCTTGGCTTCCGCGCGGGGGATACTGCAATCAC
>JAOSBN010008067.1:0-18711 GCA_027563595.1 Erythroxylum suave | reverse complement strand
ATACTTATACCCAAGCATTTTCTAAACTCCATGAACTAGAATCCTTCCAAAAATCCAAAAGATTCAAAATTATCTTAACTTGATTCTTCACCAAACAAAGAGTTCTTTAGCTCAAATGGAAGCTCTTTTCCTCCTCTTCCTTTCTCTCTTCTTGGACAGCTTCAAAATCTTTCTAGAAGACTAAAAAGAATTAAACCCTAACCAACTCTCTTCTTTTCTCTCAAACCATCAAGCTCTCTTTATCTTTCTCTCTCATTTTCGTCATTCGCTATAACTTATCCTCCCATTCACGTTTTTCTTCTTCATTTATAAGCAAGACAACAGTTCTTGTTCCAATTATGCCCTTAATGAATGAGAATTGTCCCATTTGCCCTTCCCTTTATTCCTTATATCTTTTATACTTAATTGTCTTGCCAAAAACACACTTGAACATTCTAACATAATACTTTATTCTAGAAAAATCTTCTCTATTGTCTTACGAGTCCAATGGTTCAAGAATCAAGTCATTCGAGTGTTTAGAGAAGAAGTTATGGCCAAAAGAATCGAACATATTTTTGTCCTCAATCATACTGAACCTGTTTCAGGGAAACAGCCATAACTTTCACTACAAATATTTTACTGAGGTGTTATTTATATGGTTCGAAAGAAAACTTCAAGATCTACAACTTTGATGAAGACCTCAAAGACATATTTTATCTTCTGAAGGATCAAAAATGGGACAGACGATAGAAGTCAAACATGGACAATAAAAGTCAAACATAAACGATAAAAGTCAAACATAAATGATACAAGTCAAACATAGAGGATAGAAGTCAAACGTAGACGATAAAAGTCAAACATAGATGATAGATACAAACGAAGCTAAATGAAAAGCAGACGGAAAATGGAAAAAGACAGATGCATTGGAAAAATTGCTATAACTTTCCCTACAGATATCAGATTTATATGTTCTTTATATGGTTTGAAAGAAATTCAAGCTCTACAACTTTCATGAAGACGTCAAATACATATTTTATCATCTGAATCGTCAAAAATGGGACATACGATAGATACAGACAAAGCCAAATGAAAAGCAGACACAAAATGGAGAAAGATAGATGCATTGGGAAAATTGCCATAACTTTCCCTACCTATATCATATTGAGATGTTATTTATATGGATAGAAATATAACGTTAAGATCTACAACTTTCATGAAGATCTCAAAGATAGATTTTATCTTCTGGAGGATCAAAAATGGGACAGATGATAGATACAGACGAAGCCAAATGAAAAGCAGACGCAAAATGGAGAATGACAGATGCATTGGGAAAATTACTATAAATTCCCCTAAAGATATTATATTCAGGTATTATTTATAAGGTTAGAAAGAGAAATTCAAGGTCTACAACTTTCATGCAGACATATTTGCCCAAATCAGCCTATATTAATTCAGATTTTCCCTTGAATACAGAAGATGAATTTTTGCATTCATCCAATGTACTGCACTCAGTTCTCAACTTCATGATAAATTTTGAGATTCTTACAGACAAAATTTACATTCTATGTCATCATAAGAAATTTATCCATATGTTTCTAGTTTAATTCAAATAAATAATCGTCTCATTTGGATAACTAGAGCAAAAATTATGGCTAACAAACCGAAACACACTCAGTGCACATTTTTCTAGATCAACCACCACTTTTGTTTCCAAAACTTTACATATCACAACTCATACCAAGATCCCTCTTTCTACTCCCTCTACTTCTCATTTCCAATAACAAAAATCAGATTTGAAACAATCATATCCGGAAGTTGTCAATGAATTCATGTACAATTAATTTCATGTACAGAACAAATATCACTTTTCATGTATAGGTGAATGTCATAATATGCATGAATATATAGATATATATATATATAATGCCTTTCTTAAGTTCCCATTAATCATTTATATTTACTAATCTAACATTCTCATAGGTAATGAGATGTTACAACTCTCCCCTCCTTAGAAAAAATTTTCGTCCTCAAAATTCTTACCTGTTTGCTCGAATAGGTGGGGATATTGCCTCTTCATATGCTCCTCTGTCTCCCAAGTTGCTTCCTCAGTTGAGTGGTTCCCCAAAGGACTTTCACCAATGGAATAACTTTATTCCTCAACTGCTTGATCTGCGATCCCATAATCTTAATTGGCTCTTCAACATAGTTTAAGTTACTAGGAACCTCAATCTCTTGAGCCGGTATTATATGTGTCAAATCCGATCGGAATCTTCGGAGCATACTCACATTAAACACATTATGCAATTGAGACATCTCATTAGGTAAAGCTAGCTTATA
Organism: Erythroxylum suave; assembly: GCA_027563595.1. NCBI lineage: Eukaryota > Viridiplantae > Streptophyta > Magnoliopsida > Malpighiales > Erythroxylaceae > Erythroxylum > Erythroxylum suave. Next base: position 16,395 of record JAOSBN010008067.1, on the reverse strand, counting down.
GGCCAAAGGTCCAATCCTCTCAATGATCTCATAAGGACCAATGTATCTAGGGCTCAACTTGCCCTTTTTACCGAATCTTAAAACTCCTCTCCAAGGTAATACTCTTAAGAATACCTTGTCTCCCACATTGTATTCCATATCACGTCGATGTTGATCCATATAACTCTTTTGCCTATCTTATGCTGCTTTAATTCGGCTTCGGATCAATTTCACCTTATCCACTATATCTTGTATCAACTCGGGGCCTTCAACCATTCTCAAGCCCTCTTCATCCCAATAGAATGGCAACCGACACATTCTACCGTATAGTGCCTTATATGGTGCCATTCCGATACTACTATGGTAATGATTGTTGTAGTAAAACTCTACTAATGCCATGCATTGATCCCAAGCTCCTCTAAACGCCAATACACATGCCCTGAGCATATCCTCCACTGTCTTGATTGTCCTCTCACTTTGTCCATCTGTCTGAGGATGGAATGCGGTACTGAAGTTCAACTTAGTACCTATAGCAGACTGCAAGCTCCTCCAAAACCTCGAAGTAAATCTAGGATCCTTGTCCGATACAATGGACACCAGAATCCCATGCAATCTCACCACCTTATTAACTTATCGCTGAGCCAACTGATCAAGTGAATTATTTTCTCTCGCTGGTAGGAAGTGGGCCGACTTAGTCAACCGATCCACTATCACCCATATAGCATCATTCTGCCTAGGAGTCTTAGGCAATCCCATGATGAAGTCCATAGTGATCTGTTCCCATTTTCATTCCGGAATGGGCAACGAATGGAGCTTCCCTACCGAAGCCTGGTGATCAGCCTTAACTTGCTGGCATGTCATACATCTAGATACATATTCTGCTACTTGCTTCTTCATTCCAGGCCACCAGAAATGCTACTTGAGTGTGTTATACATCTTGGTAGTACCAGGATGCATAGCATAGGAAACCATATGAGCTTCCTCTAGAATCTCCTTTCTCAAATCCTCTACCTCAAGTACACACAGCCTCTGCTTCAACCATAAAGTCTCATCCCTTAACTCAAACTCAGAATTTGGATTCGTTTTTACTTTTTCCATAAGCTTCTCCATGTTGGGATCTTTCCTCTATGCTTTTTTAATTCGATCATGTAATATCGGCCTAAGTTTCAATGTAGCAATCAAGACCTCATCACGCTCTAGATTTAACTCCACATTCAGAGCTCTCTAATGAATCAAATTAGGTAGCCTTGATAACTGAATCTGAGCTATACTGGTACTAGACTTTCTACTCAAAGCATCAGCCACCACATTAGCTTTCCCTGGGTGGTTCTTAACAGTGCAATCATAGTCTTTCATCAACTCAATCTATCTCCTCTATCTCAAATTTAATTCTTTCTGACTCAACAGATACGTCAAACTCTTATGATCTGTATAAACCTGAAAGGTCTCTCCATACAAGTAGTGTCTCCAAATCTTTAGAGCAAAAACCACTGCAGCCAGCTCTAAATCATGTACTGGATAATTAATTTCGTGAGAACCTAATTGTCTCGATGCATAGGCGATCACCTTGCCATACTGCATCAATACACATCCTAATCCTTGATGCGACACGTCACTTTATACAATATATCCTCCGGTCCCTGATGGAATAGTCAACACCGGTGCCAAAGTCAATCGATGCTTAAGCTCCTCAAAGCTCTTCTGAGAATCCCCATTCCATCTAAACACTATGTTCTTCCTTAGAAGTTTTGTCAGAGGGGCTAAATCAAAGAGAACCCCTCGACAAATCTTCGGTAATATCCAGCCAATCCTAGGAAACTTCGGATTTCAAACACGTTCCTCGAAGCTTTCCAATTCATCACTGCCTCAATCTTCTTTGGATCTACCTGTATGCTATCTCCAGTCACTAAATGTCCCAGAAACACAACTTGGTCCAGTCAAAATTCACACTTACTAAATTTGGCATACAACTGCTTTTCCCTCATAATCTGTAATATAACCCTCAGATGCTCAGTATGTTCCTTTCTGCTTTTCGAATATACCAAAATATCATCAATAAACATAATCACGAATCAATCTAGGTAGGGCTAAAACATATTATTCATCAAGGCCATAAAGGCTGTCGGGGCATTAGTCAGCCCAAATGACATCACTAGAAACTCATGTTGCCCGTACTTGCTCCTAAATGCACTCTTAGGTACATCAGCCTCTGCTATCTTCAACTGATAGCATCCTGACCTCAAGTCTAATTTAGCGAATACCTGAGCTCCCTGCAGCTAAGCAAGCAAATCGTCGATTCTAGGCAGTGGGTATTTATTCTTCATTATCACCCGATTCAGTTGCCTATAATCGATGCATAACCTCAAAGTCCCATCTTTCTTCTTCACAAACAATACTGGAGCTCCCCAAGGTGAAACACTAGGCCTAATAAAACCTTTTTCCAGTAACTCCTGAAGCTGATCCTTCAACTCCTTCAGTTCCACAAGTGTCGTCCTATATGGAGGGCTAGATACAGGAGCAACGCCTATAACTAGATTAATCGTAAACTCCATTTTTCGATCTGGTGGTAAACTAGGTAGCTCATTGGGAAACACATCTAGGAATTCCTTAACTACGGGAATGTCCTATTTCCTCTGCCCAACTCTAGTATCAATGATGTGGGCCATATAAGCCTCACATCCTCCTTGCATCAACCTCAGTGCACTCATAAATGACATCATCCTGGATGGCACTGCCTGACTTACTCCTCTAAAAACTGCTCTCGGCTGACCAGGAGATTCCAGCACTACTTCCTTGGTGTAGCAATTCATAATGGCCCTATGGGCGGTGAGCCAATCCATACTTAGAATCACATCTATCTCTCTCAACTGTAATACGATTAGGTTTGCCTTCAATTCTATTTGATCAATCCTAATCAGACATCTCTTACAAACTTCTCCTATCACTGTAGTACTACCTATTGGTGTACTCACCTTTAACCCATACTGTAGTAAATCCCTATCACAATGCAATCTACCTGCCAAATGCGGTGTGATAAAGGAGTGTGTGGATCCTGGATCTAGCAGTGCAAAAGCTTCAAAATCATAAATGAGAAGCACACCTGCAACCACATCTAGGGAGTCTTGAGCCTCCTGCCTAGTCATTGCATAGACTCGGGCTTGGGACTGCGATCGGTTACTTTGCTCCTTAGTCCTCATAGAGGAACTCCCAGAGCTCACTCTACCTCTACCACGGCCCCTTTGTCCAGTCCCACTACCTCTACTTGGCTGAATAGTAACTTCACTCCCCGATCTGCCACCTATACTAGACTGAGCTCCAACAATAACGGGGCAATCTCTAATTCTGTGCTCCAGAAAGCCACATTGAAAACATGCCCTTGATAGTCTCCAGCACTCACCACTGTGCCTCACCCCACAGTGCTCACATTGGGGTAACTGACTCTGTGTTATACCTCTTCCACTGTCAGACTGTACAAAACCACCCCTCTGTCTGAATCCTAACTGCCTTGATCCAGCTGGTGGTCTGAAAACTCTGTTCTGGCGCTTACTGAATCTCCTGCCAGAACTGCCCTGACTCTCACTTGGCCTCTTCAATCTGGACAAGGGTCCAATTTCAGCCTGTTTCTCTATCATCAGCTATTCAATTCTAATCGAAGCAACCTACAACTCCATAAAAGTACCCAGGTCTGACCGTACCAACCTTGTTCTGATCTCCATATTAAGTCCATTCTCAAACCTCCTACACATGTCTTCTTCGGTAGGGATCAAAGTAGTAGCATAACCTATCAGCTCATTAAATCGAATCTCATATTCAGCCACTGACATTCTACCCTACTTCAAACCTAAAAATTCTTCCATCTTCCTATCTAAGTAGATCTTGGGCGTGTAGTTTTCCTTGAAGACCCGCAGGAGGTCTTCCCACTTCAATTGGCAAGGCCTAGTGGTACTGCCTAAAACAGTTTTCCACCACTGATAAACTGGGCCCTGTAAGAGAGACACTGCATAATCGAACCTCTCATCAGGCTGACAATCCATCTGGTCAAATACCCTCTCTGTTTTTTCCAACCATCCCTCAGCTTCAGTACGGTCTGTGCTGCCATAGTAGTCCACAACTCTCTGGTTCCATAGCCTATCATACCTCCTCTCCCTTCTCTCGGGAGCTCTCAGAGGCATCTCCTCATATCGAGGTACCGAGGACTCTCTACTGGCTCCTACTGATCTTTGGTCAGCTGGTTGATCAACTTGATCACCTAGAACGGATGACTTATAACAACAATAAATTTTCAATCACTTTCTGCACTTCTCACGATATTTCATGCCTAACGTTCTATATGTCCTAAAGATGTCAACCATGCTCTGATACCACCTAAATGTAACACCCCCTTACCATAAAGTACACACCGGGATGCCCGAGGGTCGTTCTGGCACATAACTTACGATAAGGGCATGCTACATTCGAACACTACATAACATTACATGGCATCATATCATTATTCATTATAAAGCATCATATTGAAAATCCAACATTTTTCCTTATTTCATTAAAAAATATCAAAGTCTACATTGTATCCTTCAACACATACTACATGTACATCATTAAGCCTAGTACAAAAATACTACATAATTGAGGGAAATATATAAGTCTATCTAGGCCATTTCAAAAAAATCCCAGCTGACTGACCTCTGAGCCATGACTCCACTTGCCAAAACATATCCACACAGCGGGTAGAGCCTCTTAGTAGCTAAAATCGTCTCTCGATCCTGAAAAGAAAACAACGTCGCAATTTTGATGAGTTTTGCGAACTCAATGAGGTAACCATCATCGATGGTTCACTCAATTCATGCATCACATTATTGCACATATCCTATATCACATAAGATGTCATACACTTAACAAACCATGTCACATTGTACATTTAACACTTATAACCATGTATATCATGCATTAGTAATGCACATAAGACTCACATTCTTTCTTATTGTTGTGACCAAGTGCCTATCACAAACTTATACAAATATTAGCCATAGGGCTCAATCAGACATAATCACGAAGCATGGCTCTACGTGCCAAATTAGAATCAGAAAATCACGGAGCAAAGCTCTATGTGGAAGTGCTTCATAAGGGCAACTCGAGTCACAACGCTTTTATCTGAGCATGCACTTTATGAAATGCAACAGTTTCTACATACCTTATATATCACAATCTTATAAGAATGTTCAAACATAGTTCAGAGTCATCGGACCTAAGTCCCGCATTCAACTGACGTTAAGAATCAAATGAAAATTTCATATCATATACACATTTATTTCATCTCATTCACATACAAGTAGCACTTCAATATCTCGATCCAATAACACAGTCATCAGATCTCCATGTCCGGAATCAACATTCAAGCCACATTCATACATGCATTTTCAACAGAATTTAAACAACCAAAAATTAAGTGAGACCGTCCAGGTTACTCACAAGTTACTCTCGAAGCTACTACCTAGAACTGCCAGCAATGTCAAGAAGTTCATGTCCCAACTGTTCCTCTATGACCAATAATACACAGATATATCACATTTTGCACAATTATCATTGTTTAACAATGCACATATATGCAATGAATTATGTACTATGCTTGTTCATGACAATCCTGGGTATATGTTCCAGAACACATATTATGCTCATTCCCATTTCATAGTTCACATGAGTCTAACTTATTCATAAGCTTACACGTCAAGAACTCTTGGTTACTTTATATCATAACTCAATTTATTGTCATCTCATTTCTAACCTTATATGATCTCATAGTATCTAAATTCTCATCCAATAGGAATTAAATTGAAAACCCCATAATGCAAAATCACTAAAATTGATTTTAGAATACTTATACCCAAGCATTTTCTAAAATGAACTAGAATCCTTCCAAAAATCCAAAAGATTCAAAATTATCTTACCTTGATTCTTCAACAAACAAAGAGTTCTTTTGCTCAAATGGAAGCGCTTTTCCTCCTCTTCCTTTTTCTCTTCTTGGACAGCTTCAAAATCTTTCTTGAAGACTAAAAAAAATTAAACCCTAACTCACTCGCTTCTTTTCTCTCAAACCATCAAGCTCTCTTTCTCTTTCTCGCTTATTTTCGTTATTCTCTATAACTTATCCTCCCATTTACGTTTTTCTTCTTCATTTATAAGCAAGACAACACTTCTTCTTCCAATTATGCCCTTAATGATTGAGAATTGTCCCATTTGCCCTTCCCTTTATGCCTGATATCTTTTATACTTAAGTGTCTTGCCAAAAATACCCTTGAACATTCTGATATAATGCTTTATTCTAGAAAAATCTTCTTTATTGTCTTACGAGCCCAATGGTTCAAGAATCAAGTCATTCGAGTGTCTAGAGAAGAAGATATGGCCAAAAGAATCAAACATATTTTTGTCCTCAATCATACTGAACCTGTTTCATGGAAACAGCCATACCTTTGTCTAGAAATATTTTATTGAGGTGTTCTTTATATGGTGCAAAAGAGGACTTCAATATCTACAACTTTGATGAAGACTTCAAAGATGGATTTTATCGTCTGAAGGGTCAAAAATGGGACAGACGATAAAAGTCAAACATAGATGATAGAAGTCAAATATGGACGATAAAAGTCAAACATAGACGATACAAGTCAAACATAGATGATAGAAGTCAAACATAGATGATAGGAGTCAAAAATAGATGATAAAAGTCAAACATAGACGATAGATACAGACGAAGCCAATTGAAAAGCAGATGCAAAATGGAAAAAGACAGCCGCCTTGGGAAAATTGCTATAACTTTCTCTGCAGATATCAGATTGAGCTTTTTTTTATATGGTTCGAAAGAGAACTTCAATATCTAAAACTTTCATGAAGATACAAAAGACATATTTTATCATCTGAAGGGTCAAAAATGAGACAAATGATAGGTACAAATGAAGCCAAATGAAAAGCAGACACAAAATGCGGAAAGATAGATGCATTGGGAAAATTGCTATAACTTTCCTTAAATATATCAGATCGAGGTATTATTTATATGGTTAGAAAGATAACTTCATGATCTAAAACTTTTATGCAAACCTCAAAGACAGATTTTGCAAACCTCAAAGACAGATTTTATCGTCTGGAGGGTCAAAAAGGGGACAGGCGATAGATACATACGAAGCCAAATGAAAAGCGGATGCAAAATGGAGAAAGATAGACACATTGGAAAAATTGCTATAACTTTCCCTAAAGATATCAGATTGAGGTGTTCTTTATAAGGTTCAAAATAGATCTTCAAGATTTACAACTTTGGTGAAGACATATTCACCCAAATCAGCCTATATTAATTAATATTTTCCCTCGAATACAGAACAGGAATTTTTACATTCATCCAATGTACTGCATTCAGTTCTCAAATTCATGACAAATTTTGAGATTCTTACAGATAGAATTTAAATTCTATGTCTCTATAAGAAACTTACCCATATGTTTTTAGTTTAATCCAAACAAAGAATCGTCTCATTTGGATATCTAGAACAAAAGTTATGGCTAACAGACCGAAGCACACTCAGTGCACATTTTTCCAGATCAACCACCACTTTTGTTTCCAAAACTTTCCATATCACAACTCATACCAAGATCACTCTTTCTACTCCCTCTACTTCTCATTTCCAATAACAAAGTTCACATTTAAAACAATCATATCTGGAAGTTGTCAATGAATACATGTACAATTAATTTCATGTGCAGAAAAAATATCACTATTTATGTATAGGTGAATGTCATAATATGCATGAATATATATATAATGCCTTTCTTAAGTTCCCATTAATCATTTATATTTACCAATATAACCTTCCCATAGGTAATGGGATGTTACACACAACAGTAGACAGCTTTATTGCAACAGGGTCTCACACCAACTCTTCCTAGTTCCTTTAGTTGGATCCTTATCCTAGAACTAAAGTTTACATGCAACACTAATTCAGTACAACAACCAAATTAAAGATCATTATTGGTGTCCTTAGCAGCTCGAGTGAAGCTATTTTTAGGGACTTCCAACTCTTTTAAATAGAAAATCAACAAAATCCACTTATTAGCATAAGTGATCTATCATGTTATATGCATTTATAAGGAATAACTGGAAAAGTAGTTCTAAAGAAACAAGTAGATTAAGTTAAATACTAGGATGGATTGGAAGCAAATAAGTAATAAGCCATATCTCAGGTAGTAGGGGGTTATTCCCAGACCACTCAAATATTCCGGGTACCTGTTTTCCAACAAAAAAGAGAAACGAGAAAAGAAAATTTATATTAGACGTATCAAACAAAGAGCAAAAGTGTGAACAGAAACTACAAATCAAAGGTTACGGCATCGAATTGAAAGCCACATTTTCCCCTAGGATGTTATAAAAGTAGCACCACCATGATTCAAAATCCAATTGCGTCCTCTTTCCATTGCCCCTTCACCACCATTAGCTCCTTCACCAAGCAATCTTAGAGTAACGTATGTTAGTACAGAACCAAACATTGTGCTATGGCTCTCGATGTGCAAACCCCAGCCACCATCTTCATTCTAAAACCAAGCACAAATTTATAATTGCTCACAAAGATACTGAAAAACGGTTTCTTTCACTTGTTGAGACAAAAAAGAAAAACCTTTGAATAAAAACAAGAAAATTTAATAACAATAATTAAAAAAGGAGAATGAGACCCCATACAATCAAAAAAGAAATTCAGCAAAACCAAGAAATCAAGAACCAATAATAACCTATTTGATGGACTGAGCGATCTTGGGGTCAATACCATCTCCGAGAAAGAGAGTGACAGTGATCAAAGTCATAGAAGAAGAGAAATCCCTAGCAACGGAGGTCAATAGCAAACAGGCAGAGCTCTGATTTGATATTGCTGCAAAAGAAGAGAGGATTTTAGCGCGTCCGGGGAGAGGGGAGAAGGTTGGTGAGGCCGAAGACAAAGCCGGAGACATCGATGAGGAAGCATGAGAGTAGTAGCGCTGTTGATCTGCGCGAAGGAGATTGACAGGAGTGGAAGTTTTTAGGAGAGTAAGGTATCTTTGTTTTAGGGATTTTACGTCCATCTCGTGGTTTTAGGGATTTTGCGTAGACCAAGAGAAGAATCGGGGAAAACAAAAGAAGCTGCCTAGTTTAGCAGATGATGGGTTGGTTATTATTTAGGTCGCGGGCATAAATTTGCGACATTTTATCAATAAAACGTCGCAAAAAATGTTACAAATTTGTGACGTTTTTCCTAAACGTCACAAAAAATTTAAACTTTTTGTGACATTTTTAAAACATCGTGAAAAGTCTTCACAATCTGTGACGTTTTATCAATAAAACGTTGCGGATTGTATTATTTTTTTGTAGTGGATCCAAAGAATTTTTCTAAATCATGTTGGAAGCTTATGGAAGACCCTGGAAACTTTTAAAATATGGTAAAAGCTTATGGAAGACTTTGGAAACTTTTGGAGCCTAGTAGAAGCTTGTGGAAGCTTATAGAACAATGTGTAGAAGCTTGTAGGATGTTGTACTTATTGTATATGAAATATGTAGAGTAATATAGAGAATTTTATAATGTCAGTATAAATCATTAAATCAAGTAGATCTTGATCGGTCTCTCTAATAATGGACTAGTATATACATCCCTCGGGGTATGCCCCATTTGTAATATAGAACATAGAACATCATAAGCATTATAGCATCTTTGAGAGACTTCTTTAATAAAAATTTCATTGCATTCTCCCACATTCCTTCTTTTCTTTAGCAAAGTGTTTCCTGTAAAAGGTTGACTTAGGAACAAGAGCCTACTCAAATGCTGAACGAGCGTTGGTGAAAGTTTAAGCCTGTTATATAGTGTGCTAAAACTTGTATAAAGTATCGTCATGTTAATTATATCAGTTTGGATGAGATTTGAGGAGTCTTGAGAAAACCTAGGCACAAATTTAGTGAGCCGGTGGCAGGCCTAAAGTTTTTAATAAATTTGGTTCAAGACGAGTTGGATTAGATTACATTTAACCTAATACTAAAGTTCAGAGTCAGCTAAGAAAAAAATGTCTTATTTTGTTCGCAAAACTAATTTATTTGAACGATAATATTACTTGTGGGTCATAAATTTGTGGAGGGTTCAGGCCTGGCCTGCTTCTTTTATACAGGGGACAAAAATAAAATTACTTCGCTGATTGCCGATTGGAGTCTTGTTAGGTGGGGCCCGTACAAATAATTGATCTGCTTTGAACCAACCTTAAACCTTTTCCAGGCTAAAGTTAAATTAAACTGGGCATTTCCATTTTTATTTCAAATGATGTCGCCTACGTCTGAAAAGATAAGCATAAAAGCACATGAAGAAGTTCAGAAGCAATGCAAAGGTTCCATGGTCCACACTAGACAGGTAAGGAAATTCTAAACTACCAACAAGCCAACGACCTGCATTTATGGATCAAATTCGGAAATAAAAGAAAATAAAATAAAATCGGCTTGAGTGCTACTTGTTTATTTATATATAATTGCGTGAAATTAATAATAATAATAATAATTACTATTAAAATTATTTTTATAAAATTAAATTTTCTTAAATTTTTTAGGGTTAAATAAAAAAAGCCTAAACTTTTGTCAAATTTTCAATTAACTTGCCACTTGTTTTAGAAATTTTAATTATTAATACACGTCAATCAAGATTAACATAAGAAATAAAAATTAATGAAATGACGTCATTTAATAACATAATCAAAACGACATCATTATTTAAAATGACCTAAATCAAATTGCGCAACTACAACGACCTTACGCTTTGAGTTTAGTATTCTCTTCATTTTGAGTTTGTTCTCTTGACACTCTCACCTTTTGATTTTCTGATCATGCAACCCCGATGTCTTCACATTATGGATGTCAGGAGAATGAACTAAAAATGAAGAGCTTATTGGTGTAGTACGTTATAATGCGAGAGTAGTTTAAAGAGTTAGAAAAACAAACAAAAAATAAAAAGCTGAGGGCACCGGGAAAAAAACAAATAATGTTAGGCAATAATTAAAAAAATCAAATTTAAATATTTTATTCTCATGTTTTTTAATTTGAGATATAAATACAAAAATTTAAAATTTGAACATTTTATTATTACTTTTTAAAGTTCAGCTATAATTAAGTATTTAATAAAGTTTTTTTTTTTTGGGTGTAATTAACCCTGTTTAATATACTAATAATCGTTAATGACCCTCAATTTCCACCGCTAACTACTTTTCCGTGCCTAACCGAGCCTAGATAATCAGACATAAATAGCAAAGAGACTTGAAATGAATCCAAGCTGAAGTGAGGACGCAATGGATAAGGAAACCAGAACCTGCAAAGCTCACTGCCTACTCCTCACGTATCCTACACAAGGCCATCTAAACCCTCTTCTCCAATTCTCCAAGCGCTTGCTATGTAAAGGAGTTCAAGTCACAATAGTCACCACTCGGTTCTTCTCCAAGTCCCTCGTTCATGCACCATCTTCTCCAATCTCTATTGGATTAGAGACCATATCAGATGGCTACGATAATGGTGGTAGAATCCAGGCAGAGAGTATCAAGGTCTACATGGAGGGTTTCAGGCAGGTTGGCTCTCAAACTCTTGTGGAACTTGTCCAGAAGCTAAGAAATTCTGGGCCTCCTGTTGATTGCATCATCTATGATTCATTTCTGCCTTGGGGTCTTGATGTTGCCAAGAAACTCGGATTGGTCGGTGCTCCATTTTTCACTCAAGCTTGTGCTGTGAACATCGTCTACTACCAATTTCATAGAGGAGTGATAAAACTTCCACTTACAGAAGCTCAAGTTCTGGTTCCTACACTGCCACCGCTTAATCGCCAGGATGTGCCGTCCTTTATTGATGATGTAGAGTCCTATCCTGCCTTTCTGGACATGGTTTTGGATCAGTTTTCCAACATTGATAAATCAGATTTGGTCCTCTGCAACACATTCTTTGACTTGGAACAAAAGGTTGGTCACTTACTAATGAAGAGTCCAATCTATTTACCAAATGTTTATGTGTGTGTACTTTTTTGTCTCTTAGACTTGAACCAAGGTAGAGGAGGATGCTTTTGGCGTCCTCTCCCGATGACCATCTTCTCATTTTTCAAGCTAAAGCTTAGGAATCAATAAACAAATTTACGAATAAATAATGAACAGTCTAATCATTACCAGATGAGTGCTCTCAGTAGTATCTAACTGCCCACAAATTTAAATGATTGATTTCTGATAGGGAGTGGATTGGCTGGCCAATATTAGGCCGTGGAAAACAATCGGACCAACAGTACCTTCAATGTACTTGGACAAGCAACTGGAAAACGACACAGACTATGGTTTTAGTGTCTTTAAGCCTAAAAATGATGCTTGCCTGAATTGGTTGAATGCTAAGCCAAATGGGTCAGTGGCATATGTTTCATTTGGGAGCACAACGGTCTTAAGCGTGGAGCAAGTGGAAGAACTGTGTTGTGGTCTAAAACGAAGCAATACTAATTTCTTATGGGTGGTAAGGGAAAGTGAAGAAGGCAAACTACCAAAGCATTTCTTGGCAGAGACAAAAGAGAAAGGACTAGTGGTCTCATGGTGTTCCCAGTTAGAAGTTTTGTCACATAACGCGATCGGATGCTTTCTTACACACTGTGGTTGGAACTCTACAATGGAGGCTTTGAGCTTGGGAGTGCCACTGGTGGCCATGCCTCAGTGGACAGATCAAACCACCAATGCCAAGTGCATTACGGATGTTTGGAAAGTGGGACTCAGAGTTTCAGCTGACGAGAACGGAACTGTTACGCAAGAAACTATAAAAAAGTGCATATGGGAAATAACAGAGGGAGAGCAAGCGGAGGAGATCAAGATGAATGCTCAAAAGTGGAGGGACTTAGCCAAAAAAGCGGTGAAGGAAGGTGGAAGCTCTGATTTGAACATTAATGAATTCGTTGCTAAATTGAAAAAGTAATGATGCCACAGATAAATAAACAACTGTTACTTGCCTGTACTGTTTTAGGCAATCGACAAGAAAAATTGTGGATTAGCAAAACTTTAATGAATCAAGTCAGCAATATCTCTAGGAAAGCATTTTGCGACTCGTGGGTAGTGGTTATCTATGGTTTACGGAATACCAAGCGAAATTTAAAAAATAACAAAGATAGTTGAGTAGTGGTAACTGATGAACAAAATAGTAAATTATATGGTTAAGATAAATATGTTAATTATCTCAAGAATGTCATTTTGTTAGTAAGGAAAACGTTATTTTTGTTCTGATTGGGAGATAGGTGTGTATCTGATCTAAAACTATGCTAAAACTCACTTGGTAAGTCCATCTTTCGTTCTTAGAGCATACATTTGGGAATAAGAGTGTTGATCCTATAAGGACTACGAGTATTAGTATTAATTGTCTTTCTATTATCTAATCTATCAAAATGAATAATTGATTTCAAAGATATAATTAAGTAACCTAAAGTTCAAATCTAGTATAACCATCTAAAGCAATAAACAAGAACAAAGTAGTCGAAGATAAATAATATCTAGATAAGAATTTCCATAAAACTTTCATATGCTTAAATTTATCTTGATTCAATGATTAACCTAAGTTTATAGGACTTGTAAAAGTTCTATGGTTACAACCATTTTTTTTCAGGAAATACAACCTATATCTTTAAGTTGATTGTTTAAAATCTTTTTTTAATAAGAACACATTAATTTATTCTATGAATTTTCTTGATAGATTTGACTATAACCCAGAAGAATGATATGGTCTTATTTTTATATTTCATGTAACTCTTAATATTCATACTATGATCTATTCGTACATATGATTTCTTAATCCATATAAATCTAAAATTAATTCAAAACGCTAGCTTATCTCAATTTTAGTCACAATACGTAATCACAAACATTTCACAGTAAAATTTAGGGCTTTTATTAAATCGAGAAATCAATTCAAAACAATACTTGTATGGTTCATCTCATCTAAATCAATCCCAATTAGTTCATGTTAAGATTAAAGAAACTAAAACAATAAAGAAAGAAAACATGATGAAAGAGACAATTCTCTTGGATTATGAAATATGGATATTCTTTTGTTGGATCTTAACTGAAATCCCTTTTTTCCTTTGAAATTGCTTTGTTCTTGTCACAAGATACTTTAGTTTGGCCCTTGTGGATGCTCTCTAGACCTCCACCTTATTTAATTCCAAAACACCCATTTATTCTCATGAAACCTTAAAAATTTTAAAGTGCCTAAGCCCCCGTATAGGTCAAGCATAGGCAAGTTTTAGTGATGTGGCTAGATTGTTTATACGCTTACTCTATGGCACTTAGTGATTAATGCTTTGAAATGCTTAAAAAATTCATTTTAATTCATATTTGGTTTTAGTACAATTTGGAAGCACAATAGTTAAAATGAGTTAAAAGCACATTCTTTGAGACATTCTCTTGCTTTTAAACTTATTTGTCATTGTGGAATAAGAACGAGATGGATTAGAGTGAAGATGAGACAAGAAAATCCAAGAAATAAGGAATTCTCCTTACAGTGCATATATCACTACAAGAAAATTGCAAATTATTGACGGAAAATTCCCTACAGAAAATTTTTTGTAGTAAATTAGCGACAAAAATTGCTTTTCGTTGATAATTTTTTAGGAAAAATGTATTTTGTGATAGAAAAAGAAATAACGGTATCTGGTAAAATTTCATATAAAATTACTGACAAAAAAATTATATAGGAAATTCTCAATGAAAAGGTGATTCCCAACAGAAATATATTTATGTAAGAAAATTACTACAAAGTGACCATTCCGTAGGGAATTTACTTATGGAAATGTTATTTCGTAGTGAATTTACCTATAGAATAACGTACCAAAAGTGTATTTGGACGGTAGCGTATTGGACTAGACAACAACGTGTCAATATTATCATTATGTTCTAAGGGTTTATTGCTGTCATCCCCGCCATACCTTACTTGTATCCTTTGTTGCCATTCACTTCACTGGTACTCCATTGCGTTCTAGCTAGTCAATGCCATCAGTCCTCCATCCCGATGGAAATACATTTATGTAGGAAAATTAGTACAAAGTGACCATTCCATAAGGAATTTACCTATGGAAATGTTATTTTGTAGCGAATTTACCTACGGAATAACATACCAACACTGTAGTTTGACGGTAGCGTACGGAATTGGATGACAACATATCAATATTATCATTATGCATTCCTCTAGTCCCTAACACACCTCACTCGTCTCCTTTGTTGCCATTCACCTCACTGGTACTCTGTTGCTTTTTGGCCAGTTAATTCCATCAGTCCTCCATCGTTGTCTGCTTAATGCCCAGGTTGTCACCTTCTAAGAAGCATTGTCCTTCACTAAATTTCTCAAAAAAATTATAATTCCATTGAGAAATTTAGTGACAGAAATTGTAATTCCTTTGGGAAATTTTACCTATGGTCATTTCTGCTATGAATCTTACCGTTAATAATTTTCGTTGCCAAATTTGTTTGCCTACAAAAATCAATATTTTTTGTTGGCAATTTCTTTGCTAAAATCATTTTTCTTGAAGTGATATTGAATTTTTTTGATTTGCACGGCCATGTGTCTACTTGCATAGTCATGTACAATTTTGAAATGTGCATTTTATTGATGATGCATGGTTGGGTGCACAACCTAATTTCTTCTATAAAGGGACATTTGAGCGGCTAAGAGACATATGAATCATTTTTGGAAGAAGAGAAGGGACAGAACTCTCATTTCTTTGGAATCTATAGAGTGTTAATCTTCCTTCTTCTAATTCAGAGGTGAAATTGAAGCCATGGATCACATTTAAGCATCTCTCATTTTATATTATTGTTATTTCTCCCTCTAGAGATTGATTATCATATTCTTTTCTTATTATTTTGGGTATTCATGTATGGATGATTAATATTTTGATTCTCGTTAGATTGTTTATGTATGAAATCATTGCTAGAACATAGAATACAATAAAGAATAATTGTATTTTCAATTCATTTGTGGTAAACTTATGGTGATGCATCATTAGGAATAACATAACATAGGTTAAATGAACCAAGCTTATGAGGATGTTGCCTAGATTAATCTGTTTCCTGGTTCGTATTGTAGTTGTCCTATTGAATTTACAGAGCTTATTCTAGGTTGTATGATATCTAGGTTTAGCAAAGAGCTTAATTTGATTAAACAAGACCTAAGGTAGCTTATTTTTAATCTAATATTGATAGTTTTTTACAGAGGTATGAAAGCAATAAGACATCGAAGTATGTATATGTTGGACCCCGAACTTTTGGTGAAAATTAGAAATATTAAAATGAATTTAAATGAGAAAGAAACTGATGAGAAAATTTATGAATTTAAGAAAATTTGATGAATTTAAGAAATAATTTATGAGAAAAGAATTGTTTAATTTT
>JAOSBN010008048.1:0-18713 GCA_027563595.1 Erythroxylum suave | reverse complement strand
GCACTTGCATCAAGGAGGAGTGTTGGAATGTAACTTGATTTAGTGTTGTTGTAAAGTTTAGTTCAATTGTAATGGAATGGTTAGCTTATTTTGTATTAGGTAAGCTTCAATTGTATTAGTGAATAATGGCAGAACACTTAATCTTGTTTGTCATTCTTCTGTAATCATTGTATTTTTTGAATTTCAGTATGGTGTATTACAACAAGAATTATATATGGTGAATGTAATAAAAAAAGCAAGTAGCTTCATGTTTCTCATAATTCTCATTCAAAAATTCCAGCTTAGTTCATTATTCAGGTTCTTTCAAATTTCTTTACAAAAATGCCAAGAGAGAAGAAAATTTTGGTTATAGTTTATCCAGTTATAGGTAGGGTTAAATATGAGTGAGCGAACTAATCCAAAAAGGAAGAGAGAGAGGGAGAGAGCAGAGAGGGATCAAAAAGTAGCTGAGAAAAGCCCTAGACAAAAGAAATGGAGTTGAATTTGGAAGACAAGGAGGTGAGGCGTAAGACTTCTTGTCCTTGTAAGCATCACATTACCCACTCTTCTATACCTATAAATCTCGTCTCTCATCTCCATTTTTTCCAAGAACCTCCTACAAATATACAATTTTGTGAGTGAAGGAAGTGATTGTCAAAGAATATAGAAATTGGTCGAGATCCTTGTTGAGACAAGGAGAATGTCAAGAAAGGTCCATGGTCACCTGAAGAAGATGACAAACTCAAGGCTTACATTGAACAGTATGGTATTGGAGGCAACTAGATTGCAGTTCCTCAAAAAATTGGTACATATGTGCCCATCTTCTTGCTCTTAACATGAATAGTGTTCTTGTTTTGGTTCCCTTAAATCTTTTTGTGTACTATTAAAGAGTGCAATAAAGTAGTTTACTAGATGATTCAATTAATCTACAGGGCTTAAGAGATATAGAAAGAGTTGTGGACTGAGGTGGTTGAATTACTTGAGGCCAAATATTAAGCATGGTGGATTCTCTGAAGAAGAAGAAGACATCATATGGAGCCTCTATATTAGTATTGGAATCAAGTAGCAACTCTCAACTTTTACCATAAAATTCACAACCTTTAAATTTTTGTCCTTTTATTGTCTATCCATGATGCTTGAGCTTAAAACACTACATTTGTGTTGATAAATCACAAGTTCATATCTTTTATGGAGGTTTTATTCTTAAGCTTTTCTACTTGGTAGCTTGTTTTTAAAAAGAGGCATGTCAATGATCATATAATTTCTTTTATAATTGTAGCTCAACTGCTAGGAAGAACGGATCATGACATAAAAAAACTACTAGAACATGAAATTGAAAAATAAATTGCTTAAAAAAAACAAACAATCCATTAAGAGTTGTCTAACATCCACCATTCCCAATAAAGTGAAAGAGAATTCATCTTCACAGACTTTAAGCAACTCGACTCTAGAAAGGCTACAATTGCATATGCAGTTGCAGAACCTTAAAAACGCTTTCACTTTCTTCAATAATACTGCTCTTTGTCCCAAGCTGCATCCTTTCTAAGAGAATTTGCTCCTCCAATATTTAACTGAAAGATTGATACCTACCAGGAAGTCACTGCTTCTCTTGCAATTCAACAGACCTCACAGAATTGGATAATTCCAAGTTAGATGGTTCAGAGAATTCTTTGAATGTCATAGCATCCTTAGATAACTTGATTCAGTGTTATAAGGAGTTCGAGATAAAATCAACATCCTCGAACTCCTGGACTTCCTCTTCTGTTCTATAGTCTGAAGGTATATTTTAAGATTTCGAATTGGGATACGACATGTATGAATAGTATTAGGCAACTTAGTATCAATTTATTTAGGATGATCATAAGTTTAGAAAGAGAAGACATATTGCCAGGTAGCAGGCCTTGTAAATTTTGTGAATAATAATGTAAATTAATGTCCTTCGTGGGTTCTTTTGAAATCTATATCTTCCAAACTTCTTATGTATGTTTCAATTATCAAAATTTAACTTACTAGTAATATGACACATAAGTGTAGAAAAGCTATAGAAATGAAATTAATTTTAGAAAATTATTACATATCATGTTTTATTCTATAACTCCAACCCACAAGTGATAACTAATACATAATAGAAATTTTTTTAGAATTTTTAATATTTTCTGTGCATATTTTTCCTTCTCTGGAGCAAGATATACCAAAACCAGAATAATACGGAGTAAAATTTAAGGGTATTGCAAAAATTCGTACGTTTTTTCCTTCAACATCCTTACTCATAAATACTATATAAATATAGAGTAGGACACGATACTTTTACAATAGTTGAATATCACGGGTTAGTAGAAAAATGTTATTAAATTATAGAATATTTGGTATGTATAATAACAAAATAGTTCTTAGGGTTAAATAAACTCTATCTGTTCATTTTCTTAACTTATAAATATTTGTATATACTAGATCAAGTGGATTTGATTTAGTGGAGATAGTGACCAATGCCCTGGACGAAGTAAAAAAACAAAAGCCCTAATAAATCGACAATATATAAACATGTAAATTTTAAAAGCAATTTTTATTATTAAAAATTAATATTCATATATAAGTGACTCAATTTATATGTTTACATATTCAATAAAATATTAAACGATCATAACATTAGCTAATAATATCTTGCAAATGTTAGCAACAATAAAATCACTAAATATAGTAACAGTAACAATAAAATAACAATAGCAGCAATCGAACCTAAATATTAGACCGTGAAACACTAAGAGAATTGTACTAACAAATACATAGATGATCATGATTTATGAAAAAAATTTCTTCATTTATTTCATGTTGTAAAATCTTTAATAATATTATCAAAATCAATATTTTCAAACATATCCTTCTCAATACATAATATAGCTAAACCATTCAACCTTTCTTATAACATTGATGATCTCAAGTAGGTTTTCAACAATTTTAACTTTGAGAAACTTCGCCACTTAATGATACTATCATAGGCATAGTCAATAAAATTCGATAAGCAACTGAAATATTTGGATAATAGTCTGCATCTTTAACAAATTCTAAAATTTTAGCTAATGACATTAACTCATTTGGAAAAGTCATTTGCAACACTTTTAATTTAAAAAAAAGATCATCTAAATCCACATCTGACACATTATCATGAGAAAAATTCATCATAAAATTAGTGCAACATTCTCTTAATCCGTTATCATCCAACAACCTCAACTTCTTTGAATCAAACAAGAATTCAAAAACATTATCAAATGTTGTTTATTGTTTAAATCTATTCTTCAACGAAGCATTGCCATATCCATAACAACTAGGAATTAATTAACTATGAAAGAATCCTCAGCTGATTGTATTTCTCCATCGTGATCAATTTCATCAAACTGTCTTTTTCTAATAATATAATGACTAGTTGGAAATGTAGGCTTTACATTTATCTCATGTGCAAGACTTTTAGAAATATTCATACTAGAGCCAAACTCTTCATCTTTATATTTCTTAAAAAATACCATCACACTTTTTAATTGATTTATGGTAGTAGTAATGCACATAGATTCAGATTGTTACTTTTTACTCATAATGTTAATAGCGTATAAAATATCATACCAAATAACCATACTAAGTAAAAAAGCAAAACTCTCAAGTACACTAACTAAACTTTCTACTCCACTCTTTACCTTGGCATCATCACAAGATCTAGATAATTCCATCAAAGCCAATCTTACTTGAGGAGCTTGAAATCTAATAGCTTTAACACAAATTATTCGACTCTCCCAATAAGTGTTAGGTAATGATTTCATGGTTAAACCTAACACATTATCAAGTAAAACCTTCCATCTTCTAGGAGAACTTGAAAATAATGCATATATACATTGCATAACTCCAAAAAATGAAACAACTTTAACACAAGAATGTGTCATATCACTAAGAGTAAGATTAAGATTATGACAAGCACATGGCATACATATGCTCTTAGATTTATTTCAAGTAGCTGTTTTTGAACCCTTTGGTGTTTTCTCTTCATATTAGAACCATTGTCATAACCTTGAGCCCTTACATTATAAAAATTAAGATCAAGGGACTTAAATGCATTCAATAATTCATTGAAAAGTCACAAACTAGATATGTCATCTGCCTTCAAGAACTCTAAAAAGTACTCCTCTATTTTTACTTTTTTATTTAACATATTCACATATCGTACTAACAAACTCATTTGTTCTTAATGGCTCAAATCTAGGGTACAATCAAGAAAGGTATTTTGCCTCTTTAATGATCCCTATGATAATTCTTTTAACACTATAGGCCAAGAGAGAAATCAACTCATTTTTAATTTTGTGACCAAGATAATGATGATGAATTTCATGATTTTGAATGTGTTTAACGTGATTTTACATTATTACATCCAATTCAACATCATCTCAATCAATCTTAGAAAATTACCATTACTATCCTGGCAAAGTTTCTCATTGGATCCTCGAAAAGCCAAATTATATCTAGCAAAATATTTCACAACAGAAACTATTCTTGTCAAAACTTATCTCTAACGTTCTTTCTCTTTTACAATTTCTTGTTGTAAATCTTTATCAATTGTTTGATTTTTGCTCAATATTACTCTTAATTCATTTCAAGTTCTCATATTAGTGATATGCTCACTACAATTCTCATGTTCTTTAAGTCTCTCACTAAGATGTTTCCAATCTCTAAATCCATCATTCGCTAATGTACTTTGTTTACTACTAGATTTGAACAACTTATAATAAAAAAATATACTTTATCTATATGTTTAGAGTAAACCAACCATTTTCTATTGCTAATCTCTCCATTACTCAAATTTCTATAATAATAAGAATATGAAAAATGAAGAGAGGTATTGTCTAAAGGAAACATAAGATTCAATTCTCTTACAGTACCTTTTTTAGCAAAAATGTCCATTGCTTTATCATCAAGATTATCCCAATTTCTAGGATCATAAAAATCCAATGTAGGGATTGGCTACTAATTTGGCCTTGAATTTTCTAAAATGGATGCATTTTGGTATATGATCATGCTCACTCAAATTTCTAATGTCCTTATGAATATGAATCTCATCACTTAAGTTTTCTTTATGTTGTTCAAAACTGCCGTCACCTAATTCCTTGGGATTCTCACTAGAGGATCAAGATTATCCCAATTTCTAGGATCATAAATATCCAATGTAGGGATTAGTTACTCATCTTCCCTTGAATTTTCTCAAGTGGATGCATATGGTATATGATCATGCTCACTCAAATTTCTAATATCCTCATGAATATGAATCTCATTACTTAAGTTTTCATTATGTTGTTCAAAATTACCTTCACCTAATCCCTTAGGATTCTCACTAAAGGAGTCTACTCTTTTAATAAATTTATTAATTGCTTATTTTTGGGATTCTATCAACTATTCTACTTGTTTTTTTTCACTTCTAGATAAATACTTTTTAGGCAACATAATATAAATTAATTATAGCATAATTAAACTAGTACAAGGAGAAAAGCACCTGTATGGAACTAGAAGAAGTATGCAGGCACAACAGAACATTAATAGCTTGACAGTATATCACAAAGATATATCAATGGTATTATACCTGTGACAAAGGAAAAAAATAAGTAGCAAAATTTAATATCCAAAATTAAAAATGAAAAACAAAGAGCAAATTTTAATGATAGAGAAACACTAATTTCTAAAAGTCCAAGAAATTAACATACTTAGGAGAAAATATAGTAAATTATATTCTAAGTTTGCCAAGTCAAATATTATCCTATTATGTAAGTTGTAGAAATGATTGAATATTATTTTTATTATTATTTAATTATTAAGACATGTTTAATATAATCATACAAATTTTTATAATAAAGGAAACCATTTATGTAGTCTTTAAATAAAGTAAGTTAAATTATTTGATTTAGTCATATTATCTCTAAACTTATGTGAACCTCTACAAGAATACAAATCCAACGATTATTACATTTGTCACAAAGTATAATGAAAATTACAATTACAAAAATTAAATTATTTATTAACATTTAATTATATTTTTCAAGGGATGCGGACACTTTGTCAACAAAGTCGGTTTGCCCTAATGATCGATATGGACCTTGATGCAGGTAACAAGGTGCCGAGCTCAACCTAGCTTGCGTAGCGTTTCTAGGGAACAGGATCGGTCAGTTGTGCGAACCACTGCGGCGCAAATATGTTGGACGTCTCCGGAGCAGCGTCAGGAGAAGGGCAAGGCTATTGCTACGGTTGAAAATCTGCAGGCTGTTGCAATGGGGTCTGGATATTCTATACTGAATTCTATTGATCAGGAACTGCCGAGTGCTTCCTCTAGTGTAGTTCAGCAGGATGTGCAGTCTGGCTCTGTTCTATGCCCTAGTGTGGATCATGATGTGGTTCATCGGAGGGATCTCACTGTCACAGATTCACACAATACGGAAGCCTTAGGGCCAGGCCTAGTAGTTGACCAAGATTATCAAGTGGGGATTCAGGGTTCTACTGGTCATATTATTCCTAGCAAGTCGGGAATTGTTGGCACAGGTTCGGTTGTTGATCAAGCTTAGCAGAATCGTGATCATGGCCTTATTCCAATAGCTCAACTTATAGAGACTTCGATTGACTGAGAAGCCATTGCAGAGGTAGCTACTGCGGTGTAAGTGAGAACAACCATGCCAGTCACGTCATCGCTAACTCCACCGGGAAGGGTTCCTTCTAATGCAAATACTTTGGGTGAGACGCAGGACCAAGTTGTTGATGACTCAGGGGGGATCAAGTGTTGTTGCGGTTCCACAGGATATGGGTGTCTCTACTTGATCGGGGAAGAAGAGATTTGTACAAGAGAAGCATTCGGTTGCTGGCAAGAGGTAAACAAAGGGAGGTAAAAATCTTGATGCGGGTGGGTCTTCTCGATCCTATTGAGCTTGTTCTTGATATTTGCTATTATGTCTATTATATCATGGAACTGTAGGGGGGCAGCAAGCCCTCAGTTTCGTACTATGTTTAAGAAGCTTTCCAGGTTGCATAAACCGGATATGTTTATCATGGATGAGCCACGTGTTAGCGGTGACTGCACTGCTAAAGTAATTCAGCAACTTGGGTGGCCGAATCATGTATATGAGGAAGCCCATGGTTTTTTGGGAGGAATTTGGGTCTTCTGGATCATGAATATTAAGGTAACTGTGTTACATCGCTCTCGACAGTTTATTCATCTCAAGTGTGAGCTGGGAAGGGAAGTGTTTTTGTGCTCTGTTGTTTATGCTAATCTGATGTATATGGGCCGTGCTGAGCTGTGGAGAGATCTGAGTGCAATTAGGCACCAGATTACTGGTTCTTGGGTGGTGATTGGTGATCTCAATTGCTGCATGTCCCGTTCAGAGCATATTGGAGGGGCGACGAGTGATCATTGGTGTGATGAGTTGCTGTCTTTCGTGAATGATTGCACTTTGACAATTCTTGGGTTTATGGGTCCTAAGTTTACATGGTTCAGGGGTCATCTTCGGGTTCGACTGGATATGGTGCTCGTAAATGATGCTGGGTTGTAGGAATTTCCAGGTTCCAAATTAAAACACCTTCTCTACATTAAGTCAGTTCACAGGCCCATCTTGTTGACATTGGTTGATACAGTTGGTCCCTTGGTTTGCCCTTTTCGTTTCTAGGTTGCATAGCTTACACACTCGGGGTTTGGTCCATTGGTACAGAGACAATAGGTGCCTGAGGCTTCGTAGACATTAGCTACCAGTGCTTTTAGAAAGGAAGTGAGGGTATGGAATAGACGGGTTTTTAGGAACATTCATTAGCGTAAACAGTATTTCCAGGACTAGCTTGGCCAAATTAAGAGGAGACTGGATGCATGTTGGACAGAGAATCTTGTGATGGTTCATGACGAGATGCGGAAAGAATATGAGTTAGTACTTGCTTAGGAAGAGATGTTATGGAGACAGAAATCTGGGGTCAATTGGACAAATTTCGGGGACAGGAACACTCATTTCTTCCACATTCCACCTTGGCTCAGCGATGAGCTAACCACATTGCTGCTTTGCATGATGAGGCTAGACACTAGTAGAATGATGAATATGGCTGCTCGCTTCTTCCAGACTTTATACATAGAGGACAATCCTGCTCACTGTGGTCTTATTACAGCTCACTTGTACCCAAGTTTAGAGTAACGAGATATTTTTTTCCAGCTTTGTGCAATTTCTATACAGGAAGTGAGGGATGTTGTTAACACTATGGGCAAATTCAAGGCTTCGAGTCCTGATGGTTTGCATGCTATTTTTTACCTGAGCTAATGGGAGAGTGTAGGCCCTTCGGTTCATAAGGTAGTCTGAGATTTTTTCTAGGAAGGGGCCTAGGGTCTCAATAACACTTTTATAGTTTTGATCCCAAAGGTGCCTTATCCGACAGGTTTACATCAGTTCTGTCCAATAAGTCTTTGTAATGTCTTATATAAGATCATCACGAAACTCATTGTGACTTATATGAAGCCATACATGAGGCGATTGATATCTAGTTGCCAGTCCAGCTTTGTTCCGGATAGGAAGATTGCTGACAATGCAATTATTGTCCAAGAGGTGATGCATGCAATGCAGCGACGATCTTGGCGGCAAGGATGGATGGCGATCAAACTGGATTTAGAAAAGGCATATGGTTTCTTGAATTGGGATTTTGTTACTGAATCGCTTGTCTTGGTCGGGTTCCAGTAGGAGCTAGTGGTGCGTATTCGGAGCTGTATTGATTCGGTCTTAATGTAGGTTCTATTTAATGATTCCCCTACTGCTGCTTTTCTGACATCTCGAAAGGTTAGGCAAGGTGACTCATTATCACCTTACCTATTTGTCTTATGTATAGAGCATCTAACACATGTGATTAATGATGTGGTGGTTGCACAAAGGTGGAAATCGGTGCGATTGGGGCGGAATGGAAAATGAGTATCTCATCTTCTTTTTACTGATGATTTATTTCTGCTTGCGGAGACTTCTGTTCAGCAGGCTTAGGTTGTCAAGGAGTGTTTACAGGTCTTCTGTCAGAGCTCGGGACAACGTGTTAGTGAAACTAAGTCCACATTCCTTTTCTCAAAAAATGTTTCTACCGATTTAAAGAGTGAGATTTGTGGTTGTCTGGGTTTTTGAAAGTCAAACAATGTTGGGCGGTATTTGGAGGCTCACATCTTGCAGGGTCGAGGGAAGAGGAAATTCTATATTCCTATACTTGATAAAATAAAGGCTAAGCTGTTAGGATGGAAAGCGAAAAAAATGTCTTTGGCTGGACGTACTACTCTAGGAAAATCGGTTCTGTCAGCTATCCCGTTTTATGTTATGCAGACGAGTTTATTACCAGCTTCTATTATCAGTGACATTGATAAGACTGTTCGTCGGTTCTTGTGGGCTTCATCAGAGGAGAGGTGTGGTAATCATCTGGTAGGGTGGAGCACAGTTTGTCAACCTAGGGAGTGTGGTGGAGTTGGGTTCAAATCGGCGGGATTACACAATAAAGCACTCATGCTCAAATTGTGCTGGCGATTCATGACTGAAAGGGATTCTTTATGGGTGCAACTACTTTCAGGAAGGTATGGTTGGAATGGTGTGTTATATGATATGCCAAAAGCAGGTCCTCCTTGTTTGGCGACGTGGAAGGCTCTTTACAATCTTTGGCCTACTTTTGTTCGTAACTGCTGTTAGGAATTAGGCAATGGGCATTCAATCTAGTCCTAGAAGGACAGCTGCTTGCGTGACAACAGGCCTTTGCATGCATAGGCACTCGGTAGTCTATCAGATGATGACTGCCATACAAAGGTACATGACTTTTTATGTGATACTGGTGCATAGGACGAAGGCTTACTTCGGGAGGTTTTACCTAGCGACATTGTAAGCTATATTTTGGAGGTTATGCCGCGTATAGCTAAACCGGATGCTTTGGTCTGGCTTTATAGTTTGAGTGGGGTTTTTTCAATTGCTTCAGCTTATGCTTTATTGGAGGAAGGAGAGAGAGATGATTATGACAGGCTTTGCTGGCGAATATGGGCATAGGGTGGCCCAGAGAGAGTACGTAGTTTTCTGTGGTTGGCTGGTCATGACCAACTTTCTACAAATAGTCTTTATTATCAGAAGAGCTATGCTCCAGATGATAAATGCCTAAGGTGTATTGTGGAAGTGGAGCCAACCTTGCATGTCTTGAGGGACTGTGCTTGGGCTTGAAAGGTATGGAATAGACTAGTTTCGGCCAGTGAACAGTTAGTCTTCTATGCCTTGGATTTATAGGGAAGGCTTCTGTCCAATTTGGAATGGAAAGGTTGGTACTTGCAGGGACTAGACTGGGATCTTGTGTTTGGGG
Organism: Erythroxylum suave; assembly: GCA_027563595.1. NCBI lineage: Eukaryota > Viridiplantae > Streptophyta > Magnoliopsida > Malpighiales > Erythroxylaceae > Erythroxylum > Erythroxylum suave. The sequence continues at coordinate 8,381 of JAOSBN010008048.1, read as the reverse complement.
TAGTTGTTTGGCTTCTCTGGTGATGGAGGAATAATCTGGTTTTTGCACAAGGTGTTGACATGCCGGTTGATTCCATCTTGTCATATGGCACTATGTGAAGCAATTTAGATTTGCAAAAGATATTCAGCTACAAACAGGGTCCATCATGGGTAAGTGGGAGAGCAGATGGGTGAGGTGGATACCTCCTATACAGGATTGGGTCAAGATGAATTGTGATGGAGCACGAGACTTATTGAGTGCACATGCGGGTACAGGGGCTCTGTTATGACATTCACAAGGAAGTTAGCCATTGAGTTTTTCTCAATGTTTGGTGAGGAGTTCAGTGTTACAGGCGAAATTACAGGTGATTTGTACCGAAATGGAGCTAGCTGTAAAGCAAAATATTCCTTTGTTGCAGGTAGAGACTGATTCTTACGAAGCATGACAGATGTTGACAACGAACCCTATTGCATCAGCGAACAGTATCTTGTGTCGGTGCTAGTCTTTATGGGTATTTTTTGCTGAGGTGAAGTTTATTCATGTCTTTCGGGAGGCTAACCAGTGTGCTGATTTACTAGTGAATGGCTTGTATGGTGATGAACCACTAGTTGTTTTTTCTCAGCCTTTTGAGGGATTAGATCACCTTCTCGCTTTTGATTGTTGCTTATCTGATGTAACTTGACATTTGATATGAATGCATTATTATTTTGTCAAAAAAATTATATTTTTATAAATAATAAGTAATCTGAAAATAAAAAAGGATAAACACAAATAAATACAATATCATTTAATATTAATGTTCTGATTTAAAATGCTAACATAATGTCCACATTAATGACAAATTACAAATTAATTATAACATATTCAACTATTTAATAAGGTAAAAACATTAAAAAAAAACCTTTAAATTATCACTCAGAGCTCAGAATCGTGAATTTTTTTTTTTGGTCAATTTTTGATCTGAAGTATCTTAGATTCATATGTTGATGAAAATAAAGATATTAGAGTGTAAGAAATAAACCTAAATACTTCAAAACTATTTATAAATACAACAAGTTAATGTTAACTCTTAATCTTGGAAACTGCTATATTACCAAAGATAATATAGCTTCCTCAACTTCCAAGACAATTTAGGAAGCTAAATTGCTTCCAACATTAACCTTCCTTTGACTGACATTTATTACCCTTCTAGAATGAATAAATTGAAATTGATTGAAGATGGGCCCTCTTGAAAGCTAATTAGCTTCTAAAGTTAACTTTCCTCTAACTGATTTATTACCCTTCTTAAATGAATAAATGTAAATAGATTGAAGATGGGCCCTTCATTATGGTGGGCACTGGGCAGGTGTCCTGCCTTCCCTTGCCCAAGTTCAGCACTGGTATGTGTCCAAAGTGATGTAAAATGTTCCTCAACAATAATTTCTAATCAACATCAGTTTGTATAGATATATATACTACGTCAGTAACTTAGATAAAATCACCACCAATATAAAAAGCGAAGAAATCTTGCCTAGATTTAGCAGGTTATTCGTGGGAAATCATGACAAGTAAGGCTCACTTAACCGTCATTGTTGATAATAAGATCAATGTTTGATGTTACACAGTTGTTCCAAAATTTCTCTTTTTTTCATCACTTTTCCTCTTTAATTGTTATCTTCCGAAATTTTGGCTTTTTTCATATGGACATTTCGATACACTAATAATATTTGATATTTCTCCTAAGTTTAGATTTCCATATAAAGTTTTCCTATATATATGGATGTCTACTTATTCCATGAACGAGGATTTATGATTGCATATTAAAATTTGTTGGTGTGGACAATGGCTACTTATAGATTTTGTGATATAATTAAATAAAGTTATTATTCATTATATATATTTTTATTAATTATATTTAATATTTTTATACTAAAAGTAAATCCATGAAATAATCATTGTTCAAAGATGAAACATAATTATGAAATTTAATTTATGTTGATATATTATTTATAAATTATTTATGATTGTAGTTTCATTAAGACAAAATATTATTGAAACAGTAAAACTAGTATACATCATCTTTTCTTATGAAGAAAGTAATTATTCTCATAAATTAAATTATACAGATACTTAAACAAATGTTTTAGTACTTATTATAAAAAAATTCATTGAACTAGTGCAATTATAAAGATCATAAATGGAATATTACTTATGTGTTCGTGAATTTCCTCATAATGATGGTTGTATAATTGATTCTTAGACTTAATAATACTAAACAATCTCATGTGAATATTACTATGATTTGGTGCTCCTTTTGATCTATTCTATTTAAGGAAGCTCAATCAGTATACAATATGAATCATATGAAGATAGATGATTAAGTTAATAAAGGATTCTTCATTCTAAAGTAATCAAAGAAAATATTTCACTATTATTTATTAGTAGTGTTTCAAAGAAATATGTGGCCAAAGTGAAATGACAACTGAAAAGAATATTTTCAAATATCAATTACATTCGATTAATAATTAGCAAGAATGAAATTAACTAGATTTAAAAGAGTAAACACGAATTCCATACTCTATGTCTAAATATTAGATTATACATCATAACTATGAATGAATATATTAAGTTAAACTATTTTGGCATTTTTAATATTTAGATAGACATGACATGTTGTTAGATATCAATCTTGATATTTGATTATAGACTGTTTAATAGAATAATTAAAGATAAATTAAAAGGAATTAAAAGGATAATTAATTTATCTAATTTTGATATTGAAACCATTATAATTTATAATTATCGTCAACATATTAGGAGCTTAATGGGTCATGTTGGACCCGAAATTTTCTTAGAATTTACTTTTACTAAATTAGCAATTAGAAATTTTTTGAGTTTAATTGGTTTTATTATTATTTTCGTATGGTAGCATAGACCAAAAGGAAGAGTTAGAATTAATATAAGGAGTTAAGGAGAATTAGATTGTATAAGGAAGGGTAAGATAGGAAAGTTAAAAATATTTCTTAAACTAATAAGACAAGAAACTAGAAGAGAGTCGTGAGTGTTAAGAAAGAGAATGAGAGAAAGTTATAAAAGAAACTAGAAGGAGAGAAGGTGAAAACCGAAGCAAGGATAAAGAAGAATGAAAGAGAAAGGAGAAAGAAGAAGGAAGAAAAGGGTTCCGCTGAAAATATTTTAGGTATTTCCTATCTTTTCCTCTTGCTTTAATAGAAGAAGGAAGTAGAGGAGATAAGTTATGTGCTGAAAATGAAAAGAAACACAAAGAACCAAAATTCTTCTCCTTAGATTTTTAGAAACCTTAACTAGATCCTAGTTCTTCTAGTTAGACAAATCAGGAATAGATTAATTTTAAGCACATTAATAGATATTTAAGCTTGTTGAAGCTTTATTCGTGTATGATGATTAAATGAAAATATATTTGTTCTTAGGGAACCAAGACTATCGAAGGCAAGAACAAGAGGAAACAAACTTGATCTTGAAAATATCAAATAAATAGGTGGGTAATATGTTTATAGTTTTTATGATGATGAGCTAAAATTATTTGTTTCTAAGTGTGCCTAAATGCTTGCTTTTATTCATTGTGAATGTGGGAAAAATATGTTCTATGAACTTGATATCATGTTGATGTGAAAGATACTGCATTTATGTATCAGTGAAAAATAGAAAATTTAAGAAGCATAAAAACATGAATATGTGAAAAATAGAAAATTTAAGAAGCATAAAAACATGAATATGCCATGAAATATGTATGGATCAGAAAATCTGCTTATATGGGCAAGAGAGATACCATTTCGTTCATCATGTGCACGTTGACTTAAGCTTTCTGCCGGCTGCCCACTTGTTGCATATGAGCTCTAAAACATGGACTCATTTCATTCATATTGTAAACTTCGGTTTCGCCATTTCGTTTTATGGGATTTTCTCGTGCCATTATATTTGTGCATTGCATCTTGAATTGTTAAGCATAAAGCACGATTGAGTTTATGATTTGATTATGACTGCTTTTATGATCTGTTTGTGGGATGAAGTATTCTTGTTTATGTAGAGCTCCTAAAATTTTGAATCTAAATGTTGTGATCTGTTGAAATTAAAATAACATTATATATATATGTGTGTGCTAGATTAGCGTGAGGCTTGTTATAACTGGCTATAAACATATTAGCCACTGAGCTTCCCAACTTACCTCATAAATTTTTCTACTCCTTAAGTGAAGAGAAAGCATATCACCATTGAGCCCTTGCAAAGTGTGGTAAAATCCAAGAATTTCAAACTTTTATAACCAGCTAGTTTATAATCTTTTGGTATTTAGGAGCATATCATGCATGAGCATATAAGATTGTAATTGTTGCATTAAACTACTGATGTGGCTTCTTATAAGAAGTGTGAAGAGGTGTATCAACTCTATTTTGTTGAAAATTGACAGTAAAAGTTGTAGAGATTCTCTGATATTTATATGTATACATCTTCAAAATTTTCTTTTCTGTTAAGCTGTCATTATGGCTGGGAATGAGTTTATTGGCTGTGTGATGATTTTTTGATAGGTTTCCTTTAAGTAAATTATCTAATAAGGGAGTTTTGTATGTATGAATTTAAATGTTGGATCGGGTCTTTTGGAAATTGCATAGCAGTATACACATATAGCAGAAAGGAAAAAGGAATAAAAACGCGATCTGAAACTTCAAGGAATAAAATGTATTGATCTAAGCAAAATTTGACAAAATTGTATTCATGAAAGTTGTAGGTCTTTTTCTTAGCTTTCTAGAGACATAAAGTTTGTAATTTTTGGATTTCTAAATTGAAAGTTATAAAGTTTTGAAGTTGGTTTTTCAACTAAAAAGTCACAATCACATTTTGGGTCTCTGTTACTACACATGATTGCGACGAACCACGGTTTTTGGCCACTGTTCACCATTTGTTGCAACTTTTGAGTACAAGCACAATCGTGGCTTTTGTATTTTTATAGGTGAAAATTTTTTCTCACACCTGTTACTTTTGCTTGGATTTCTCACGGGCGTGAGAATTAAAAGTCACGCCCGTGACTCTTCTCGTTTTGATGTTCTGTTTAATTTTCATATATGGATTATTTGTTTTAATGCCCAATTAATTTATTTTCATGTTCATTTTATTCTATGTTAATTTATTTAAATTGTTCGGTAATTTTTCTTACTAATTCTATGAATTTTATTTAATTACATAATTATTTAGTAAATTATTTGTTTATATTAATTCATAATTTCTTTTAATTTATTTTCATTTCCAATTGATTCTAGGCTATTTTGATTAAATTGTTTGTGTATTTGTTTTGCTCCCTTCAAGGAATTAAATTATATACTTTGATATTAATTTTATTTATGATTATTTTTATTTTAAAAGTATCCCAAATTTTTAGCGTCTTGTCTCCATCAAATAGGAACAGAGACTTGGGGCCAACAGGTCACACATAAAAGAGTATGTTTAAAAGAGAAAAATCAATTTGGATTAAGTTGAACTATGTTGTTTAGTTTGAAAAGCCTCATGAATCAAATATGAATTATTTAATGTTATGAAGGTCAAATTATAATTAGAGTTAGAGTTATACTTTAAGTATAATTGCAAACTTTAATTTTAATTAGAAAGAAACTCTAATTTCTTTTTGATAAATAAAAAAGGTATAAATAAGTTACGACTCTTATCTTTTTCCTCTCAAGTAATGAGTTATTTTTCTCTAGTTTGTGGATAACATTAAAGGTTAAACATATAAACAACTTTTGGTTAACAGCTTAAGAAAATTTTTTCTAGAATATGAATAATGTATGATTCAACTCTTTTATTTATGACTCGTATTTTTCAAGTCACTTAATGAAAGAGATTTGATCAAAAAATTGTAAAATTATTTTTTCACAATGCTCGTGATTCAATCATAAATAGTTTTCTAATTGTGATATCATAACCTCCTTTAATTGTCTAACTTGATTAAAATTGTTTCACTGATATTGATTTAATAAAATTAGGGTTTAAAATATATTGATGCAAAAATTGCATGGTTTTACTATTATCATGCATGTTTTCCCTTGTATATGGATTTTCTTAATGGTAATAGTACTATTTTTGTTTATTGAAACTCAAACATACTTCCCACTTATTATAAAACTTCTAAAATTTTGTTTGAAGTTTATGGAAATCATATGCATGCTGCCTAGCTTAATTTGTTTCCCTAGAAAACTAACATGCACTTCTCAATTATGCTTGAAGATTATGAAAAGACTTGTTTAATGTTTTCTTTTCTAGAAAAATATATTGCATACTTTGGTGTGTTCTATTTCTTACAAAAACACGCATGCCAACCTTTTTCTTGTGAGTTTTTGTAATTTGGTTATGCCTTTGAAAACATAAGATTGCATGTCCTTCTACGATAAAGTCTCTAGAAATCAAGATTGATTATACCTCATGTATTTTCTTTCTTCTAGCCAAAAAATATATATATGTCCCTATAACTTCAGGAATTTAGAAACTTGGTTCTAAGAAAACTTCCTTCTGGGTTGATTCCTACTTGGAGATTTATTGAAGCATGCATACATCTGGATGGATGTGGTTTTGTGTTATATATAATAGATTTTTTACTACATCCGTAATTGGATCACAATTGATTTTCTAACAAAATCTTATTTACTTCTCTTGATCTTTTTATCAAATAAACTTTGTTCAATGAAAGTGAGAAATTATTTATTTTATAGGAATCAAATGTTGGGTGTTACCACTAAGGTTTCCCAAATATCAGTTACAGTACCAGAAAGAAAATACAATCTTAATATGAACTCATCTAGAGGTTATTTAACTAATTTACAACATCTTAAATATTATTCAAGTGTTTGCACTATATTTGGTCCATCTTTATTTACTATTTAAACAAACCTTTTTGCATAAAAGTTATTTTGTAATGTTTTTCTTTGATAAAGATTTCATATTTTTCTGTAATTTTTGTGAATTTGATTCATAGAATACTGATGCAATACATTATTATTGATACATTGCTAGATTTGATCAATAACTTTTTAGTTGGTTAAGTCTCATTCTTTCTCATTTTTACTTTTTCATCACCAATAACAAGAGCATGTAAATTCTTATAAAACGAAATATCTTCCATTTCTCACTTCCAAGTTGAATAGATGGTGATTATGAATTTAATAAGATATTTCCAAATTTGTCTATACACCTTATTACTTACTCTTAGTTTGAGCATATACTTCTCCCTTTGCACGTTACAGGCACACAGACGCACACGCGCATGGATGCACCAACACCCATACCCAGCCACCCACACACACACAAACCACACCACACACACACACACACACACACACACACGCACACGCACACGCACACGCACACCCACACCCACACACACACACACACACACACACACACACACACACACACACGCACGCACGCATGCACACGCACACGCACACACGCACATGCACACACACACACACACACACACACACATACACATAAAAGTATCCACAGAAAGTTCTAATACATCTGTTATCAACGGTTGGTTTCCCAATAGTGATCAAAGTCTTCTTTAATTGTTTAAATTGAATAATTTTTATTAATTTGTAATAAATATTGAGGCTTAAAAACTTGTTTAATGAAATAGGGTTTGTTTTAATTTTATGAAAATTAAAATAAAATACCCTTTGTTTATTTGTTTTCTAAAAATTAAATTTGCAAGCCTCCTATACGTGTTCTTTCCATTTGAAAGTTAGTTTAATGTGTTCTGGTTTTAAAATAACATCATATGCTCCCATAGTTTTGTCTGAGATCTGAAAATAAATCAGATGCATATCCTTTAGCCTAAGTTTTGTGAATAAACTTATTTAAAATCATATCAGTTTCTACTTATGATATTCTACTTGATTGTGGTTTTTGGAAAATGAATCATATGCAAGCCCCCTAGCTTAGTTTTTTGGTTTGATTCTGATCATCTGTGCTTGTATTTATGTGTTTGAATAATGTCTCTTGTGGTGATGCCTTCATTACCGAAGATCGCGTCTCCTGTGGTGATGCCTTCAGATATGGCCGCTAATGAAGGAACTATTAATTAGCTAGAGCAACAGTTTCCCAAAAGTGAAGGGGTGAACAAGTGGTAATTATCACCACTAGTCAAGGGCAAAGCTCGCCACTGGCGAGGACTTCTGATGCCTTAATAAGGAAGAACCACTCGCGGGGAGAGGAAGGCAGTGAAGCACTAACGATGGAATAGTAAACAACTGCTAGAGGTGGTGAAACCCAAACGGCGACTAAAGGAGAACAAAAGGGTAGCAGTGGAATGCGAATAGAAACCCTAACGCAGTGTTTGGTTGCTGTCCCCATGGGTGGGGACAGATGACAGGGACACAAAAGTCCCGCCCCCCTCGCTG
>JAOSBN010008028.1:0-10353 GCA_027563595.1 Erythroxylum suave | reverse complement strand
TTGTCCTTCATACTATATTTAGAGATCCTTAATCCTCTGCAGGAATAATTTACGCATAATAAAGTATGATCCAAGTTTCATTCAATTAATTTTAACTATCAATTGATAGGATCGTGTGTTCAATAGGTTGTATGATTAAGCTAGCCTTAGTCAGATTTTCCTTCATTTGGTGCTTTGTCCTTCATACTATATTTAGAGATCCTTAATCCTCTGCAGGAATAATTTACGCATAATAAAGTATGATCCAAGTTCCATTCAATTAATTTTAACTATCAATTGATGTTCCAATAAGTGACCATTTCATGCAATAACTAAAATTTTGTTTGTAAAAGTAAAAGTGCTCCTCAATTGTCATAGACTCGATTGAAAAATTGATTTAATTCTAGTTCCCTTTCTCTAAATATACTAGTGTTCCTCTACTTTCAAATATTGTGAAAATAAAAACAACAGATTGTCGACTTATTTGTATGACTAATATTGGTAATCTATTGGATTATCTCAATGAAATCTGTTGGTGGTTCTCTAACCTAAAATCCTTCTATTATGTTCTTCCACAATTTATTAGAGAACTTACATTGAAAGAAAATGTTAGCTATACTCTCTGCTACCCTTTTACATAAAATGCATCTATTTGGAATGATCAACTTTCGGTTGAGTCTATCAAGTGTTGTAAGTCTTTCTGTGGTAGCTTTCCATAGGTAATTTAGGCTCGTAGTGGAATGTATTTGCACCATACTGCCCTGTACTAAGCTGGATATGTTCCAATATATAGCTTCCTAAGTCACATATTAGTAAAATTCCCATACTATATAACTTCCACACATTTTTGTTAGTCTTATCTCCATTTAGAATAGTGTTTTGAATCTCATGTTTGATTTGTGGGTGATTTGTTATATTAATTATCTCACTTTTATGACAAAAGGTCTCTTCTATAGAAATGTTGGGTCTTAAGGTGTGCCTAAACTGGAGCAAGTCCTGTATATTCAGTAGATATCCTACTATCCTCCTAAAATTTTGTGTCTTTACCATTCCCTACCATATTTCCCACGTGTGCTTTTATTCTTTCTCTTAATTTGATGATGCCTTTTCATTATACTTAAAGCAAATTCTGTTAGTTTAAAACTCCAAATACTATTACTTTGATGTAGTATTCATGTCTCTATTTTGACCGTAACGAATCGTTGTCATCAATCAACCTCCTAACTCTTTTGGTAAGTATCATTCTGTTAAGAATTCTTATTGGTATTAATTTGAGTCCTTCCTGTTTACTAGGTGTGTAAATGTATTTATGCTCTCCTTATACCCATCACCATTCCTTACTATCCACAAAAATTTCCTTATTAGTTTATCAACTAGCTTGATAACAACTTAAAGGATTGCTAAGTGAGAAGCCCAATGAACATTGACTAAGTGAAGAACATTGGAAATAACTTGTAATATGCTAGCAAATGATAAGGACTTGGAACTCCAACTATTGATTCTAGCTTATATGTTGTTAACTAGTGGTTTGAAGTCTCCATAGGATGTTCTTTCATTATTGATGGGTATGCCCAGATAACATAAGGGAAGAGCCCTATTGTTTTAAGCCTGTGATAGATTCAATCGTTTGTATTGAATCTGCAACCTTTGTAGAAGCATAGAAAACACTTTTTGATTCATTTGCTTTTAGTCTTGAAATTTGAGAAAGCATTCTTAGCATCTTGATTAGAGTTTTGATTGATTTCCATCTGCTTTAGAAAGTAGAATTAGATCATCAACAAATGTAAGAATATCTTCAATCTTTTACATTTTGAGTGGAATTTGAAGGATCTGCTATCTCTAGTTGCTTTGTTAAGCAATATGTTAAAATCCTCCATCACTAAAGCAAATATGTAAGGTGATATGGGATATCCTTGCCTGATCTATTTAGAACTCTTGATAGCTTTAGTAGGTTCCCATTTACAAGTATATGAAAGGTAAGAATTGAGAAACATTGGAACATCGATTTAGTGAAATTTTTAGAAAAATCCATGGTTTTCATAATGTTCAAAAGGAAATCTCACTCTACATTATCATAATCTTTCTTTAGGTCCAACTTGATTATGTAATCTTTTCCCCCCTTTTTGACTAAAATAATTTCTTATAAGTTCTTGTAGAAGAGTAATATTATCCCCCATACTTCTTCCAGTCATATGGGTGGCTTGAGATGTGTCAATATGCTTGCCCAATGAATTTTTTAACCTTTTACTAAGAACCTTCAATATAATTTTGTAAATGGAATTACAAAAAGCAATAGGCTAACAATCCCTAACCTTTTTTGCTCATTTCCTTTTGGGATTAGAGTGATATAAGTTTTGTTTATCTCTTCAAGTAATTTTCTATTCCTAAAAAATTCCATTGCAGCCTCAAGCATTGTATCCCTTATTGTAGGCCATGTTTTCACAAAGAAGTTGATATTAAATCCATTACACCTAAGGGCTTTATATGGATTCAGTAATGTTAAAGCCCCTTTACTCTCTTAAATTGTCATAGGTTTAGAGGTTCTTCTTTATTGGATTTAAGCCATCTTTCATTATCAATTCGATTAGCATAGTAGAGGATGAGGCATTAATAGGAGTATTCATCACCTATGACAAGCGTCTTGTAGCTTTTCCCAAAAGTGCTTTTTGTTATAAGATTGTGGTTCCATCCTTATTTATAGACACAATTCTATTAGCATATCTTCTTGACGCAATAACTCTATGAAAGAGAGAAGTATTCTTATCTCCTTCCTTCAGCTATGATACCCTAGATCTTTGTTTCAATAGGGAATAATCAAATGGAAGAGCCTTATTTCGGTTGTCTTTAGCTACTTTCTCACACATATATAAACTTGCAAAGGATGGATTACTACTTAACATTTTATATGTCCTCTAGAGCTTACTTAGTAGTGTTTAGTAAATTCCTATTATTCCTAATATTCTCCCTATGCAAAATTTTCAATTCATTTTTTATAACCTCCAGCTTTTGAACATAGATAAATTGGTTGGTTCTTGAAGCATTTGCTATATCCCCTTCCATATTGCTTCATCAAAACCAACTAAGTTATTAAGAAAGTCACCTAAATTGAAAGGTATTCTAGCTCTTACCACCTTAATATTAATAATGATAGGAGAATGATCTGAAAGGCTGGTATAAGAGAAAAAGGAGTAGTCATTTAAAAAAGTTTGAAACCACTCCACATTAATAAGCATCAATCTAGTTTTTTCCTCATAAAATTTATACCACACGAATTATAGGTCTATGTAAAATACTATCCCTTGTAGGTATATATATGAATTTAAAATCAGTTAGACACTTTCTCAGATCAGGATAAGTTATTTAATTGCTCTATCTCCATCCATTTCTTCAGAGAACATAATTACATTGAAGTCATCGGCTAACATCTACAGATCTATACTATTACACTCAATCTCTCTCAGCCTGTTCCATAAAGGCATTCTTAGATAGCAATTTTTATCTGCATATAAGAAAGATATAAGACAACTCCTATTGGAATTTAACTGGATAGGTTTCACATGTGTTAACTGATTAGTTGTGTGCAAGATACTAACTTTGATAGATATGGAGTCATAGAATGCCGTAATTCTCACTCGACCATAATTCCCCCACTCAAGTGAGAATTGCAGTTGCTTATCATCTTCCACTTTAGTTGCAACATGTGTAACACATCACTATTCTTATGCTTAATTCCAGTTTCCAAAAATTCAACTATATTTGACTTAGCTTCTTTTATGTTATATGCAATGAATTTTATGTATCAGTGGAAAATTTCTTGGTCCTTCTATATTTTATTCTCTTAATAGTTTCAAAAACATAATTATTGACATATTGTTATGATAACCTAGGCTTACTATTGTTGTTACATAACGTAATAGCTCTAACATGGTTACCTTGTGATCATTTATTCACATCTTCTTTACATAGCTTTGTGTGATCTGAATCTATTTTTACACTCTTCATCTTCCTTAATTAAGCTACTATGGGCACAATTTATGAGCTCCCAGTCCCTACTTCCAGTTGCTTCTCTAATTCTACCATGGTATTCACCTATAGACTGCCATTTCTCAGGTAGGTCTTACATCTTTGGTTTCCATGCATAAGATATCCTTAATTCATCTTCCACAGGTTAGATATATTCATTTAACCTAATAATTAGTATGTTTTCAAGTAAAAGTGCAAGGGAGAACTCACTAATATGCATAGACTAGCATAATTGATTATAGTTACTTCAAGTATTGCTTGATCCATGACAATAAATTTGTGTATTTAGCTGGCTAAATATCTCAAACCACTCATAGTCTAGTACCTTAGGCGTACCTCATAAATGCATAACAAAATTAGGAAGTTTTCCTGATTAATTCCATTTATTTCAGGATAGGACTCCAAGCTTATAAAATTAGGGGTTTATTATACACATGCCAAGTCCTTGCTTGTAGGATTTTCTTATCTTCATCTCAACTAAAAAATTTGAAGAAAAAAGTTTCATAAGAGTTTACATAGTTGTCCATAAGGCCATGCTACTTCCAGTTTTCCAAGGCCCATTCTTTCATTACCAAGTATACTACTCTTCTATCCAAGAAGTATCCTATCATGATTGAGTTTCAACATTTTACCTTAGCTTTAAGTACTTCCAAAGGAGGTGAGATAGTAGAAAATCTACAACTCCATTTTAAGGATAATATGTAAGTTTGCTTTCAGGTTTTTAGTCCCCTAAGACTTGTGCCCATTATATTCTGACTAGGTATTGTGTATATTCTTCAATAGGTAGAAGTGTAGGAGATGAAGTTGAGGACTTTGGAGGGGGAGATCTATTTAGAGGAGAATATTATGTAGTAGAGTTCTCTATTATAATTAGTGGACACTGCTGTTAACTAATGCTTACAAGTAGGAGATCATACAGAGGTTTGTGAAATAGGGATTTAAGATTCTAGAGAATAAAGATGGAAAGGGCAATAGGAAGGTAAGCTAGAGAAGATCTATAGTTGGGAATTCATATGTGTAAGAGAAGAGGAAGGAAGGTGATGAAATTTAACTCTCATCTAAAAAAGGCGACCTTTGTAATATAAGATAATTTTTAGCTCTTGAATATTGATTGTGGCTTTAAGAATGTGTTTTAAGTTTTTTTTCTTAAATGATGATGTTGTATCTTACTTATATGGATTTATGAGGATATTAAATGCTAATGCATTATGTTTTTACTTTAGGATATAATTTCTTTCACATAAACAAAATTGTTAGGATATTCATATTTTAGATTTATAAATCTAAATTTGAAATTGAATAGATCAGTAATAAGTGTCTTTTATTTATGATGATTTTTTCTTGATCACAATTTGATATTAACTTAATGGAATCTTTTGGAAATATTATAATGAACTTATTGACAAATAAACTAATTTGGTAAATCAAACTTTCTCAATACTTTTATTTGCTTTATAATAATTTCATTAATAAATTTAAAGTTAAAAGAAGGATATAATTAGTATATGTTGAACGACAAATACCAAATTTTAGTGTCATTGCAAGAGAAAGTTCTATTTTGGAATGATAATTAATTATTCTTTTGTTTTTGAAAATAGGTAAAGAAAGAAGAAGAAGGTGAATTTTATGAAATTAAGAGATTTGAAAGAAACTGGAGTGGAACTCGAGCTGGAAAATAAAAGTTTGCCTTTCATTCGTATTTAGACAAAAAGATGGAAATGGTTGCAACTACTTTAAAGCAACTCTTTGAACCAAACCTAGAAGATCACCATATGTGCATTGTCTTCCCAACATTGGAAAGACACTGGAAATTTAATTTAGCTTTCTTAAATTTGTTGCCTAAATTTTCTAGCCATATAGGTGAGGATCCTCATAGATATTAAAAGAATTTTTGGTTGTTTATTTTAATATGAGACCTGAGGGAATTGAGGAAGGAAATATGAAATTACGTGCTTTTCCATTCTTATTACATGATTTTGCTTAGGAATTTGTACTAATTTCACTTATACTACTGATACATGTTCTTTGTAGGTTCAAGATGTTAATGTTGTTAGTAGTTATCCTGGATAATCAGATAGTAAATATGATCATTTTTCAAACCTTAGATATGGACTTAGGACTATTCCACCTACTTTTGCCACTAATCAGTAAGATCTTTTGTACCCAACCAAACTTAAAACCAACCCGTTAGTCCGCCCCTAGAAGATATGGTGAAACAATTAGCTAACCTAATTGGGCAAGTTCACATGCAAGGGGTAGAATATGAAAAGAAAACACTTGTATATTTACAATGCTAGAAACCCATATATGACAATTTTGCACTAGCTTGAGCGATGAAGAAACCCAGTTATCCAAGAAACTTCCCATCTAACCCATCCCAAAATCTAAAGAAAATGTAAGTGTAATAGCTTATGCGTGGGAAAGAATTAAAAAGTAGATGAGGATATCAAGCCAATAACATAAACCAAAGATGCTACTTGAGAGGTAACCCAAGATAATGAAAACCATATTTGAATTTCTCTCTTTAGCTCATTTCATTTTTTAGATTATAGTTATTTAGTGTTTCCATATAAATTTTGTTTGTCGTTTTATCTATTTGTTCTAACTTTATATCCCTTTTTTTTGGCATTTTGCTATCACATTGAGCATAATGTATAGTTCAAGTATAGGAAGAGGGGTTGAAGAAGAAGCTAAAGGCATATTTTGATTGTTTTGTGCATTTTATGCATGGCATGAGAAATAGGGTTTTACAAAATTTAGGTAATTTTGAACATTTTGAGTAGTTTTTTTAATGAAAGTTACATATGATTGATGTTGTCTAGGAAATTGTAATGCTCGCTTAAGCTAATTGTTTTTAATATTAGTTTACTTTATATGCATCCACTTAGTTTTTATTACCACAATAACCTCTAAAAGAATTCATTATGTTAATAGAAAAAGCAATAAAAAATTTTAATATTATGGTTGAATGATTAAAAGTTTGCATAGGTTACTTTCCTTGGCATAACATGTTTTAAAACTCTTTTGCTCAATTTAGGTTCAAACTTAGAAGAGCTAACCCTTCTTTGATAAATTTAGTTCACGAGCATTTAGAAGTCTTACACTATCGATTCTAGATACATGGCCCTAAGGCAAGACTTTTAATCAGCTTAATAATGCCTACTATCCTTCGTGATTCTTATTTATTTTTGATTACTGTAGAAATGCTTGACATTTCCTTGAAAATAATTTTATGTGAAAATGATATTGTTAATGATCAAGTGTCCCTTCGACACCAAAAATGGTTACTAAGGAAACATGTTAAGGTAAGGGACCAAGTATTCCTTTAAGATCCTAAGTAAAGTGAGAAGATGAAATAAGTACAAAGGTAATGTGCCTCTTGTGATATAAGCTAGGTAAGGAAATAAACACTTTAATTTGTGTCAAACCAAGATGCATTATATTTAGAATTTATATATTGACATTGCTCATGGTTTAATTATATTGAAGTGGGGTGTGAATGTTTTTAAGTTTGAGACCAATATTGAAAATTTGAAGATATTTTAAAGGTTGTTAGGTTGAAGATTTAACTGATTACAAATATGCTAAGACAATAGGATTTTCATAAATAAATCTTTTACTTTGTTATTCAACTTTCTTATTAATCTAGCTTCTTCTTTGCGAGATATGGTGGTAAACTAGATTCGTATTTTGCATTATAATGTTTTTTATTGGATCGAGGACAAAAAAAAGCTAAATGTGGGAGAATTTGATAAGTGAAAATTATTACATATTTTATAACACTTTTATATTATTTGCATGTCATATTTGGGAAAAAAACCTTGTTGCAATGAATTATTAATAATCCAAGTTGATTAGTTCCTTATTTTGTTGTTAAAAGTCTAAATTATATTGAATATTTTCTTATAGGTTTGGTGGACTTAAAGAAAGGAAGTCTAAAGAAAACACATCAGAAAGAAATTCTAGCCCAAACAAAACAAAGTTCAGCCCAAAAATAATCATAAAAAGAAGAAGCCTAGCGGACATCCCTGAAATAACAGCGAAAGAATTGGCGCATCACCAAAAGGTAACAAAATTCCAACAAAAAAAACACTAGCAGCAGAAATCATTTAACCCAAACCAAACCAAACCAAACATACCTATATTCCCGCCTAAGCAGGGTATGGGGAGGGTAAGATGTATGCAGTCATGCCCACATCTCCAATAGAGATACAGAGACTGTTTTCTTATAGACCCCTGGCTAAGTTAAGAGCGGAAACAAAGAACAGCAAGCAGCCAAATACAAACAAACACAAACAAACAAACACAATCAACAAAAACAAACACAAAATCATACCCAAACAAACAAAAACAGACAGACCCGACCAATACAGGTACATCACTATATATGTATAGCAATATATGGAGATGCATGGAGACTATCTTCTATAGAATGCATATGAAAATGAAAATATATAAATGCATGAAGATGTAAATATGTGAGCAGGCATAAACAGAAATATATAAAAGGAAAAAAGAAATTAACGTAATCAAAATACCAATACAATACAATAAATACCAATAAGATAAAATTACACTAGATTCAGAATATCTAGAATGACCTACATATTTATATACCTATACACTACCGATATGACCTATTCCTAATCTAACGTCTGGTAGCGATTATAGCATAGGTAGGACATACGCATCTCTAGTATGGGACTCTAAAGTCACCCTAAACGTTTTCTACTTATCCTAGGCAGAGGTCGTATCCTTATGTGGCTGGTAGGAGGGCAAGAGGGCAAGCAAAAATCACTTAACTCGAAGCTCACAAACCTTATACTCAAAACCATTAGCAAAAAATTAAACAAAAGAGTGGACAAAATAGAACAAGTAGTCACGTGAAGAAAGGGAGATCTTTGAGAGGTTTGTCTTTCTTCCAAGGTAGGTTAAAGCTAAAAATCATTACAATGAGTTTTTAGGGGTGAAAGGGAACAAATTTTCACTTGTTTTAAATTGGTTCAAGGTCGGTGAAGGAATTTTTCAAACCTTGAAAATAACCTTTATTCCCCTTGTTTCTAATTTACTTTGCATATGTTATGCTTAACCGTTAATTTTTAGTTTAGATATACAATTTTTAATAGTTGGGATATCATTTTTCTTAATTAATTCAAGTTCTTTCAAGATGATTTAATAGATATACAATTACTGGAATTAATTATCCATGCTCTTATTTGATTAGAGAAATCCTTGATTATTTGAATATGATAAGTGGACTTAGTGATTCCTTTGGAGTTGTATAGGCTAAAACTTACATGTTCTTCAAACAAATTTCAATTGTTAATTATGTTTCCTTGTGCTTAACATGTTTTGATGCTGGAATTGAGCTGGTTCAATTTAAGATTGAAAAGGAATAAGTAGGAATCGGCTAGTTGTTTTTATACATTCAACTTGTTAAATGTCTTGGATTTTATAGATATGTCAAATTGCAAGATAGGATTATCAATCCTATATTGTGCATTGAATACTTGATTGGATGTTCATTTCTCCATTTCTTATAGTTGATTAAAGAGAACTTGCAAACTTGTTGTCAATAACTTGAATTACTTTCATTGAGGATAAAAAATTGAATATAATAATTGGTTTGTAATAAAATGAAGAGTTGAAATGATGAATGATCAAGTTTATGTTTATTTCGTGCATTGCTAGAGATTTCATCCAAGTTATCTTTATTTAAGCTACATTATGTATGTTTAATCTCTTCTCAACTTGAATAATAATATAGCTTAATGTATCGTGCTCAAAAGAACCATGTATTGGATATTACATAAGAAAATGTTGATCAAAACATAATTAATATGCATTATGGAAAATCTGGAATCTTTCTTTTAATGGCTAATTAGTTTATAGAACTTTGTCTTATTACTTGAATTGTGGAAAGATACGTGTCTTATTAGAATTAGATGTGTAATTGGAAATTTAGGATTACTTTAAAAGTACTACAAGATGAAACAGGGGCTATCCAATTGAAATTTATGAAGAATTGTTGGTGTCCAATACTATACTCCTAACTGTGAAATTTTAATCAAATTGGTTTGAGTTTAGGAAGCAAATTAGATGTTGAAAAATCTACTTAAATTGACTTTAAAGCAGCTGTAAATTCAATTTGGGCATGAAAATTGTTGAGTTTATATATGCATATTTTAGAGCGAGTTTATATTACTCCATTTGATGATTATACTTAAACTGTTGGGCCCCAAATTTTTTTCTTTTTGGATGTTATTGATTTATAGCATAGTTTGATTGAATTGATAGTATTAATGGAAAATTAAGATTTATTTGAGTATAGTATGGTGTAAGTGGAAATGA
>JAOSBN010007998.1:0-14745 GCA_027563595.1 Erythroxylum suave | reverse complement strand
ATTATAATTACAATTATAATTATGTAAGTGCACGGGCGTGCACTTAAGTCACACCTGTGCACTTATATGACAAATATTAAAATTAATTTTTAATTTTATTTCTTAAATAAAATAAAATTTTAAATGATAAAAATAAAAAGAAAAATTTGTGGGAACTTTTTTTTATTATTTTAAAATTAATTTTTTAAATAAGATTTTTAAGATAAAATAAAAAAAGGCTGGAAAGTTTACAAGTAACGATCGTGCATGTGCACAGTCGTTACTCGTATTAGTGAAGGGCTAATTCGCAATCATGCACTCCTGATATGTCACTCAATTTTATAAAAATCATATCTCTCAATTATGATATCCAAAAATTTCAAATTTTATACCATTAGAAAGCTAAGAGCATAACCTACAACTTTTATTGAGACAAGTTTGTCTGATTTGGCCTATATCAATACAGTTTAATCATTGAAATCAGTAAATTGTATCCTATAATATAAAATTTTCTGCACTAGTATCCCTCACAGAAATTTTGTCCTGAAGAGGATATTTAGAACTTAATGAACTATGCTCAAAAAGACATTTACCTCTCCTCTCTCCTCTTCTTTCAGGCATTAGTGAACTATGATGAATAAGACATTTACCTTTTCAGATAGCATATTTCTTCTTCTTCTTTTCAGGTTACCAAACAAAACTCGCACTCTACATGGGCATGAGTTATGTCACACGCCCATGCATGCTCTGTTTCTTACATGACAATTCTTGTATATTAGAATTTTTATGCCCCTTTCTTACATTGGTCTATGAAATAGTTGAAAATGACAGATTGAAACTCTACCACAATTTAGTCGACTCTTTACACCAAAACAAAAAAAAAAGTGTTGGCTTTATAAATTTGGAACTTCCAACAAATTATTTGCAGTTAATAGAGGCCTTCCCTGCTCTAATCAAAATAAAATACATAGAATGGCATACGTCTACTTAGGCAATTCACATTTGTAGCTACTCCTCTTATTCCTCAACAGCTCTCTTATTACTAATTAAAGCTTCCCCTGCAATGCATCTCTCTTTACTAACAACGTATATAGCTTGCAACACTCTAATTCAAAATAAAAAACAATATATTATTACTTAGAAATACAACCACGACAATGTAACCACTAAAGGGCGTTTGTCACTGGCATCGGTGTGGCTAGTTGACAGTGTAGGCCCCTATGACTAGTACACACTACTAGCCCTTACACTGGTGCAAGTCGGGGGTCACCAGGTGTTGGACCCCATTTCTAGAGCCCAACTATCCGGAATATCAAAAGATGTGACCAAATCCGAAAGCGAAATCGCAAAATTACTTCTTTAGAACAATTGTAGCTCAATGTCTCTAGTTTATTTTGAAATCATAATCGTCTCATTCGAAACTCTACAAACAAGATATGATTAAAATACCAAATAGGTTCAGTAAAACAATTAATTCATGCTCTTTTAGTCATTTCCCTCTCTTTCTCCCCATCAATCTTTTTCTAATCAACTCCAATGGATAACAAAATTTTATGGAGAGAGAAATAATTTAGGAATCTCTTAGTTCAATAATCACTTCATTTGGTGATCGGATGATGGAGTTATGGCCCAACGAGTCAAACCTGATTATGTCTTCAATCATATTGCACCTATATTGGGACAATTGGCATAACTTTCACTAGAGAGATCAGATTAAGGTTGTCTTAGGATAGTTTTAAAGAGAACTTCTAGATCTACAATTTTTGTGAAGACTCTAAAAAGAGATTTAGTCATTTGAAGGGTCAAAATATGGGTTAGCTGCAGCAACTAAATGTTTCACCGTGGCAAAACTAAGAAATATTTCCTAGGACCTATCGGGAAAAGTTCACTATAGCAAACTAAATGTTTTGCCACAACGAAACCAGGAAATATTTCCAAGGAACTCTCGGGAAAACTTCACCATGGCCAACCTATAACTTCACCGTGATGAAGTTATGAGATGGAGATGAAAACACCTTTCGGGAAAAGTTCGCCGCGGCCGAGTCTGACTTCACCGCGGCGAAACCTTCTAACCTGCAACTCTAACTCAACATTTCAACACTAAAATACACATACACTTCATCTCAATTCAACTACTAAGTACTTTTGTTAACTTCTTATATCTCCCCTCAAATAATTAATCCCATATAACCTTTCCAATCTCTAACATGTTATTCTAAACCAAATAATAATTTACAATCACATAGCCATTCCTCTTTCACAACAACCATCATACACCACAGTAAATTCTCACATTCTCATTCTCATTGCTAAAAAAGTAAATAATTGAACAAGCTTTAGTTACATATCAACATACACATCATACTTAAAACAAAATACTAAAGATGTTCACGTTTGATATGCCTATAAAGCTATCCGAAAATGTTCACTAGCTTAGTACAAAAGTCTCTAACATTCTTGGAGTTTCTGATGCCTTGTACGAATTTGCTAACTGTCTTGTCTTGCACCTAAGAAGGGGAAAAAGGATGGGTTGAGCTACACAGGTTAGTGGATAATAGTTTATAGCCATCGGCAAATTGACCATAATTAAAGCATATGTATAGGTATAGCTAACAATTCAAGAATTCTCAATCTATTCTAGCAATTCAAGCATTGATCAAATTAGTGCAAAACTCATAACACATAGCATAACATAACTGAAGTTTACTTCGTGAACAAAACGTGTCCCATTTCTCAGGATCTTGTGGCCTCAAGCGGGTAGCTGCGAGAAGGCTATAGGTCAACGTGCACGTGACTAATGAAATGGTTTCCTCTCTTTCCTAATCATAAACAAACTGCTTCTTTTAATTTTTCTTCTTTTCTTTTATACAAATATCATAACCTTTTCCAAGGCATAACATAATCATAATTCATCATGCATTTTCAACAATCACAATGATTTCAATTTTAAGAAATCAATGCAAACACATAAGCAAGAATTTTCACAATTACACAATAACTATAAATACATTACCTACCTAATTTGTTTGGAAAATCCAACTCAATTGTGCCTTTCCTCTTGCTGTTGAATTAAGTTTCTTGGTTTCCTAAAACAAACCAATTTCTTATTCAACCCACATTCAAATGGAAATTCATAAAGCTTCAATAATCAAGAGTAAATAATCGAGCCTAAACTTAAGTTACCCGTAATATATCTAGGATAGAAAACTAAAATCTAGTTTAGAAATTCATGAAAAAGCAAATGGGTTTCCCTTCTCCTCTTCTTTCTTCCAACATTAACCCATTTCTCTCTCTAATCTCTTTTATGTTTCTACCCAACCAAGAAGAAGAGATGAACTTACCTTAACAAGCTTGATTTCTCTTCTTCCTTCTTCTTTCTCCTTCTCCATCAATTTTCTTCTTCTTTCTTAGCTTCTCCATGTTTTCTTCTTCTTTTCTCTCTTCCCACGATTTGCTTCTCTTCTTCTAATTCAAGACTACATTTTATCTTTGTTTTTCCCATTTTACCCTTTATTTGTCTTGTTCTTCCAATTTTACCCCTCTTTTGTCTCTTTATCCATTAATTCCTTAAGCTCACTTAATTCTAACATTCTCTAATTAATAACCCTAATTCCTATTCATGCTTACTAAATTTAATGACCCAATTCTAAGATAATATCTAAAAAACAAATCATAACTAAAATAAATAAACAAAATAATAAATTAAACAAATTAAAAATTAAACAAATAAATCGATAATAATTGAAAAAAATTTTCCAGGGCCCAACACCAGGCACCAGTACAAGGCTGGTGTGAGTTTGTCAGCAGTAGTCACACCCGACAATCACAGGTAGTGCACGCCTGTGCACTCCACGTCCCTTATAAATACCACCCTTTTAACTTATCCAAACGCACATAAAAACTGCTTTCTACCTTAAGCTAATGCAACCAACCTACCTCCCATAATAACCTCTTCTTTGTCACTGTAAGAGTCCCACCGTGCCTACCACACCAAGTTATTAGGAGCAAAAACATGGCCGCTACCTACACAACCTGCTACGCCTCAAAGAATGAAACAACCAAGAGTTCCCTCTTCTTCACCACAAGAGCCCACTTTAGGTATGTTGTGCCTCATATTTGAAAGTAGATAGCATTAACAAAGGTACACTCTTCTTAAGAATCAAAAAGTATTATGAATATATTTATAAATTCTAAAGCAGTTATTGAATTAGGAATATTTGACTGAGTGCAAGAGTTACTCCAAAATGAAGGTTGGGAAAAAAATTTCTGAATTTATAGAAAATTCATATATATAATTGACATTAGAATTTCTAACCACTTTACAACTAGTACAAGAAATTGGGTCAATTATTAAATCTCGTTTAATGAATGCATATTATCAGATAGATGTAACAGAAGTTAATGATATTTTTTGGCTTTACAAATACTACTTTCTTTGAATATCCTGAGGAATTTGACCCTACCAAGTGTTGGTCACAATTGACCCATTCTAATAAAGTGTTTGTCGCTAGTCCGTCTAAAGCATCTACTATCGTGGGCCCTTCCCTTCGTTATCTCCATCAGTTTATAACTTTTACACTATTCGGTAAAAGAGATAGCAATGAAGTAGTTTTTAAAATTGACTTATTTGTTTTCTAGTGCATGGTACATATGAGACCCTTTAATGCTGGTTGGTTTGCAGGGCATTTACAAGAAGTGGCTGAATATAGTGGAAGGAAAAATAGTTGTTGGGGAATTTATGACTGAAATTGTAAAATATCTCAGCTTGCTAATTGAGAGAACACGCATACTGATGCAGCTAGTTTTGGATAAGTCGACTTTAGACTTGAATTATTTGGTGTTGAAGAAGGTTATCAGGCGGCAAGGCAATGGGAGGGGGAGGGGGGAAGGTTTGAGTAGCAAACAAATTCGAGTTGCAAAAATGGAAACGTCAGAAGAAGATGATGTTCCACCTCCCTAACCCCAGCCCCAACATATGCAACAGAGAGGGATATATGGTTTCGTGGAGTATCAATCACTAACAAATCAATTGATAGCATTTGAATGGCAAACAAAAGATAAGCTGCAGAACATTAAAGTTAGCATAGCTGAGATTTGAACCTTCATAGCTAATTTGAATGCTCGGTTCGGATAGCCTCCACCCCCATCTTAGTATCGTGTTTCTAACCTTTCCCTTTTTATTAGTTATTACTTTTTTTCTTTTCATCTTTTTCCTTCATTTCATTATGTAGCATTTTAGATCACGCTTTCATTTTGTGATCACGTCAAGGATTGGGTGACTAATAGTTTAAAAGAAATGAAAAAAAGATTATTTATGTCTTCTATGTTTGTTTTTCCATTTAGTAGTTACATATGCATGATTACTAAATTAACTCAATCTAGATTAGAAATATACAATATGAGTGAATGAGTATACTTGCATGCTAGACTAATTGACTTAGATTTCAATTAAAAGGACATTGACCTGTTGTGATAGATGAATGACACCTTTCATTTGGTCAGATTTTGAGGATTTTTGAAAACTTAAATACAAAATTGTGTAATTCATTGTGGAGAGTATTCTTTCATTATTAAGGAACTCCAGAACTTGCTTGTAGATACTAGTTCAGATTACACAATCTTATGCAAATATGGAAATGATGAAGGCAATTAGGATTTAGCCCTTTTGCTTGAAAGGTCACCATTATTTTACCCCTAGTAAATCTCTTTTGAGCTTAACATGACTCCTTTTATTTCTTTAAACCCAAATATCAGGCTTGACCTTGATTACTTATTGTCTTTGATGTACGTACCATAATGCAAGTTGAGCATTTGAATTAGTACAATTGGGTTTAGGGATTAAGTGTGGGAAATCATAACGTATAGTTCGGTATTGTATTACGAATGGGTATGGTTGTTGACATTTTCACTTCTCATTTGTTTTTCTCTTCTCTAGATTTCCTTGGTTTATAATCATTAAAAAAATTGACAAATATAATGAAAAATAACAACAAAAAATTTAAAAAGAAAAATTTTAGAAAGAAAAGGAAGGAAGAGAAAATGAGGAGAAAATAAAAAGAAGAGGAGAGAGAAGAAATGTTCAATTTGTTAACTGAGAGGAAAGAAATGAGAGTTTTATGGTCATGAATGAACTCTAAGTTTAAATGTTCAATTTGTGTTGTGGTTCTAACCAACATTTTTCCTTTTCTCTACCCTTATCTCGGCTCCATTACATCCTAAATAAAGACCATCAGATTGATGCTTGTGTTTGATATGAGTGGCGCAAATTGGATTGGTAAGCAAGTTTATAGTAGATGCCTTACATGAAATGAACGAGGAGTGAACACATATCCTACCTTTAAATGCTTAAGAGCATGAAGAGTTGAGTGAGTATCTATCACACTTTTTTATGCTTCTTTTAATTGAAGTGCTTGTTGAATTTGGCTAAATATGCAAATAATAACTTGTTCATAGAGTACTATGACTTCCCAATTCTTAGGTTGTGTTTGTTGAAATGATCGTTCATATCTTTAACTATTAGTTGGGAAATTTGTTGTCCATTGTGTAGTATTGTTTGTTTTACTTTGCTTCAATAAAAGGGTAAGGAATATTGTGAAATTTGTTTTTTACATAATTCATTGTCATTGCTATTTCAGCACAATACATTGCGAACATTAAAAGAGAGAATAATCGAAAATCCCATGTAACAAACAAAGATGCTAAAGTACCTAAAGTGGTGATAAACCTTGTTAATAAAATAAGTTGTACAGAACATCCATCTATTTCCAATCTCCAATACAAATCTTTTAAATTTTATAGAATCGTCTATTAATTGTATAAATGGATTGTGCAATTACAAATAATAAGAAAATCCATAGGTCTTTAATAGAAGAGATAATGTAGAATATATATATATATAGTATTCCGCTTAATTACCTTATTTATTGAACGAGGGAAAAAAATTTAAAGAATCCATACATATCGGTAAAATTACAAAATATTGACATTCTATAGTAAAGACAGCATAAAATGAAGGATTGCATACACAATGGAAACAAGGTCACAATCCTAAATTGATCTATTACATTTAAATTCATATTAATAATAAAAAAGAGGTAAAAACTAAAATAGTGGATTTATAAAGATTGAATGGTATTAAACTTGAAAAAAACAATTTCTGTATACAGTCCACAAAATACATTTCACTTTCAACAATTGATGAACTTGAAGAACCTTTTCTTCAATAAAATTGGGAAAGCTAATGCATTGACATTTGGCAACAATCACTATGTGACGAATGGCAACATGATAAGAAGACAAATGGCAATTAAATGTGTTGATTAGTGGCAACCTAATCCTAGGATTAGGTACTCCTCGACTTTTAAGAATAGGTCAAGATCATCAAAAGGTGTATTTAGCTTTCGAGAATAATGTTATTGATTGAAGAATAGAGTTTTTTGTGACTATAGCCAGTAACATGATGCTTATAATTCATTATAATAATGAAAATAAAAATAATGATGATGATGATGATAAGAATAATAAGAATAAGAATAAGAATAATAGTTACAATAATAATAATAAGAAGAAAAATAATTTTGTATAATAATAATAATAATAATAATAATAATAATAATAATAATAATAATAATAATAGTAATAATAATAATTATAATTAGAAATTTTATTTTGTACAATAATAATATATGCAAGCTCTATATCTGCCTGTGCACGATCGGGCCCAAAACCTTTAATCTGCCTGTGCAGCACGATCATGCACCGGCCAAAATTTTGAACCTGTACAATTTGTAGTATTTTGGGTATATTTCAAGGAATATTGAACCAAATTTAATGATTTTTGCTTCGTTTGAAAATTAAGACATAAAGGAACATTTGTTTAGAAGAACTCATTGTCAAAATATGTCAGTTTGTAGGTCTAAATGGCCATACAAGTCAAACCTGAAATTTAAAGCCTTGTAAATCTAAAATTCCATAATTTCACAGTCATATATACTTAATATTTTCTCACTTGATGAAATACATTGTAGTAACATATGACTTAAACATTTTGGCAGTTAATGAATTACATTGCATTAATTTATAAGCAACACATAAGAATTGTTTTCTGAACAACTTACAGTAAATGTTAAGTTTGTTTACATCAACAACCAACAATTAGCCCTTAGACAAAAAAATTTTGCCACAATAGAAGGAAGGAGGGGAAAAAAACAAAAAACTGAAAGTTTTAATGAAAAACCTAAGTAAACTTAAAAGATTTGGTGAGAAATTAGAAGAAAATGAGCTATCGGTGCCAAAAATGCAGAGAGGGGAGCGTATAGCAGAATAGAGAATAATAAATGGGTATTAGTTTTTAAGGTTGTTTGAAATGTTTTAAAAACTCGCCTATTTTTTCTCTGAAGCAGGATCATGAATCTGCTGAGTCTGGGCATTTTTCACGATCATATTTGTGGTGATTCTGCTGACTTCAAGCTTTTGTAGTGATCGTGGTTGTGCAAGATTGCGATTCCACTGACTTCAAGCTTTTTTCACAATCATGATTGTGCGCGATCGTGATACTGCTAAGTGCAAGCTTTTCAAGTGATGCTACTTCTGCACAATCATCCATCCTTACTGTGTTAAAGCTTCTCTGATGATCATGATATGGGGTATCATTCAGTTGTAAGTCACTCACTCTTGTTCTAATTCAATTAGACGTAGTTACTCTTCTACCTAACTCAAACTATTATATCTTATTACCCAACCCGCGATCCAGCTGACCTCTGTCTTTGCTCTATCCTCTCTCCTCTTCTTCAGAAATTAATGAAATATGGTGAATAAGACATTAACCTCTCTACTTTGTAAGTTTAGAAAGCATTAACCTCTTTTCTTCTTCCTATGAGTTTATGAATGTCCATGCCTTCATGATTAACTTTCATAATTAATTAATTTTATTAAGGAATTAAAATGAAAATGAAGATATTACAAAAATACAAGATTAAAAAAATCTTTACAAATAAATTTAGGGTTATGATTGAAATGTTTGTCATTTCCAAAGCAATTATTAGTAACATTTCCCGCCATTAAACTTATTTGTTTGTCCCATTTTCACAAACTTTAATTTTTTTAAGCGAATTAACTTACGATCCTCTCCAAAAAATCTGAATTTTTACATCTAATTTGTTAGTCTCTATCTCCCTCTCTTTTTAAATTTTTTTACCATTTATCTATGTTAATCAGCTATTAAGGAATGGATGTCTTTCACCTTTGTTTATTTACTTGCTTGTTGTTAAAGATAATTTTTTATTTATGTTTTCATTACGGTAATTGTTGAACATATTTAGAATTCATTTTTATCTAAGTTGTATGTTTGTGTTAAACGTTTTTGTATTCACTGTTATCTAACTTTTATGTTTCTGTTTATAATTTTTGGTTTTACATATACATGAGTGATAATTAATGTGTAAAGATTGAGTTGTTTTTATTTATGTTTTAAGCAAGTGTTGAAGATATTACAAATTTGTTCATATCTAACTTTTATAGGAGTGTTTATAGTTTCTGGTTTTACATACACATCAGTGAAAATCAATGTGTAATGGTTGAGTTGGTTAACATTAAGTTATAGTTAAGAACTTCTAAAACATATTATTTGTAAAATGGGAACAACTTACCATCAAATCTCTGAAAGCTTTTTCTATTATAGGCATGAAATAAGATATGGATGGAAAAAAATAAAACATCCTAGGATTTTGTTAATACTCATTTTTGGTTGTGTTAATAATTTTATTTGAAAATAGTACTCCTCGTTTGTTAATTTGACAAGTGTAAAAATGGATGGTACATTGACTCCATGCCATCATTTAGATTATAAAATTGATAATGAGCAGCATAGCAATGATATTGGCATTGGGAATGAGAGTAGAAATATGAATTCAAGAGATTTGGTTGGAAGGAAGTTAGTACTAAAAATTGGCATAAAATTTCGCGACAGAAGAAGAAACTTATCAATTTTATTTAACTGATGCCAAGCATGTGAGCTTTGGAATTAGAAGAAGCAAAAGTCACAAAGATAAGTGTGGTAAATTGATTTGTAGGCTTTTTTGTTGTAGTGCTGAAGGTAAAAGGATGTCAGATAAAAGAGATTTGTATATAAGAGCTCCACGGTTAGAAACAAGATTTGGTTGTGAGGCAAGGATGAAAGTTAATAGTGTGCAAACTAGAAAATTTCAAGTGATTCAATTTGTGGAGGAGCCCAATCACTACCTTTCATCCCCAAACAAAACATATTTGCATAGAAGTCACAGAAAGATATCTTCAGCTGCAGCAATGCAAATTGAAATGGCTAATGATGTGGGAATTCGACTTGATCTTATGGTGAGACAAACAGGTGGGAGAAATAATGTTGTCTTTATTTCGAAGGATTGTAGGAATTATTTAAGATCTAAAAGAATAAGAGACATGAAAAAGGGAGATACAGGTGGGGTGTCAAAATATTTGTATAAAATGTAGGTGGAAGATCCAAATTTCTTTTATGCCATTCAAACGGACGAAGATGATTTGATTACTAACGTATTTTGTTCTGACACAAAGATGAGGAATGACTAATTAGACTTTGGTGATGTTGTATGCTTCGATACAACTTACAAGAAGAATGGAAAGGGTCATCTACTTGCTTTGTTTATCAGTGTTAACCAACACAAGCAAACAACAATTTTTGGTGTTGCACTCCTATATGATGAGACTGCTTTTACATTTGAGTGGTTGTTCAACACATTTGATAAATCCATGTCTGAGACAAATCCTACAACTATTCTTACTGATCAAGATACGACGATGGCAAAGGCATTAGCTTCAAGATGGTCAAATACTCATCATCTGCTGTGTATTTGGCACATTTATCAAAATGCTGCAATCCATTTGAGTGTTGTTTTGTTTCTAAATTTAAAGAATTTTCACAAGATTTCAGCTCATGCATATATGACTATAAAGAAGAAGAAGATTTTGCCAATGCATGGAATAAGATGTTGGAAAAATATGGACTTAAAGATAATGAATGGTTGAAACGTATGTTTCATATTAAGGAAAAATGGGCTTTGGTTCATGGACGCCAAATATTTTGTGAAGACATGACTATCGCCCAATAAAGTAAGAGCATGAATAGCAATGTAAAAAGGTGTTGGACTTATGTAAATACAGTGCTCTAGAAAGCAAGTGTATTTACTTATAACTTAATTTTCTTCCAGTTAGAGTTTTGTAATGAAAATATTTATTATTAATAAAAATAAGTTTTTATGAGCATTATATATCTAGTCATAAGGTACGGAGATTTTTTTGCAAGTAATATAAATATACATAAAGATGTATGCGAAACATATATATTATAAGAATCTAAAATAATGAATTCACAGTTGAAAAATCAAGTTGGTCACTTGATTATGGTTTACACTGTAGTGTTGCGATTTATCTCTATGTAAGTAAAGGAGTTTACTTCGAGGGAATGATGAGTTTCATATCATGATAGTAGTTGACTATTGATAATTGCACTATTAAATGAATCTGGAATCAAGTATGTTTTAAGAATAAAGTGGGCCATTACTTTAATCTTAAAACATACAACTTAAGCATTCGTTTATTATAGACCACAATCTTAATGAGTGGTGAACTCATATGTGTTTCATTATAACTCTTGATATGATCGGAATAGATTTTTACAGAGTATTAATCTAGTGTCTGTAGGTTGGAATTATTAATTGAAACAGGTACTAGGGAACATTCACTCAAATAAAGAGTTTACAGTGATATCATCACTTCTGGATGTTTTATGGAAATTGGTGATTAAATTGATGCCAGTAGTTTGATGGACTAGCTACCCATTAAGTCTTAACACCAAGATGAGATCTTGTGTGTTAATCACCATATAGAGTGAAATGGGAATATCTAGAAGAAAAAACCAATATAAGGGCAAAACAGTAATTTTACCCTTTATTGTGTAAATGGCTATAATAAGGTTCACAATAAGGTTTGCAATTGGACATCTTATTTGAAATATATGTTCTCATAATATTTAATAATTCAAGAGTTCAACTAATTGTCTTTAGAGGAATGACATTTAGTTAATAAGCTAGAATTAATTATAATGATATTAAATTAATTCTAAACTTATTGGAGCTTGAATTATCCATGTCTAATAAGATTCCCCACTTGGCTTATAGGAGGGTTATGTTAAGTCAAGAGGACTTTATGATAATCAATTTTGATGACAATCAAATAATAATAATGTTAGAAACAAATGAATGTTTTGACAAGTGTGTTAAGTGTGCAGACGAAGTATAGGACACAGACGCAAGTCAACATAGACACAAAGAGATAGACGCAAAGATATAGACACAAAGATATAGACATAAAAAGTAGACGCAAAAAGATAGAGGCAAAGAAGTAGACGCAAGTCAAGATAGACGCAAAGACATAGACGTAAGTCAACATAGACGCAAAGACATAGACGTAAATATACAGACGCAAGATGATACAGTAGCACATCGGATGGTTACTTAGTTGGAGTTAGTTACAGAACATAACTAAACAATGGTTATCAAGAATCAAGAAGTAGTTATCAAAGATCAAAAACCAGTTAGAGAATGAGGCTATAAATACAAGTCTCAGTCGAAGCTTTCGAGCTAATGAACATACAATATTAGTGATCTTTGAGTGCTTACTTACAAAAGAGATTTTTATAGTGCGATACTGAGAGAGCTATTATTACTATAACAAAAGCTCGCGATATCTTTTTCTAGTGAGAGAAAGAGAAGGCAGATAGCCTGGAGAGGCTAAGATAGCTAAAAGAATACTAGTGTAAGAGACCTGAAGAGGCTCTGGAAGAGAAAAGAATACTTGTAACTGTTTGGAGTATAGTGAAACACTCAGACGAACTCTGAGGACTAGATGTAGCCCACGGTTTGGGGTGAACCAGTATAAAAATCACAGTGTCAACTTTCTATCCCTTACTTCAGTTTACTTTGTTGTTAAACTAAAATATAGAAGTTATTTTTCGATTTCATTACATAATAACTTTCTTATAATATGAGAGATATCTTCTTAACAAGAAAAAGAAGTTCGTAACAAGATTTTTGTATTCTCGAAAAGGGATACACCATTCAACCCCCCTTCTGTGTATCGAGTTTATTATTCGTAAAGTCTATAATAACGTGTGATTTACTTCAATTGGTATCAGAGCTCGGTTTCCAAAAACCACCTTTACAAAGTGAGGACAAAGATCTATGGCAGAATCACATGTTTTTATAGTTGAAAGTGCCTCCACCATAAGACCTCTTGCGTTCAATAGTGAAGATTATCATTATTGGAAAGACATGATGCAGCTTTTAATAGAATCCACACACATTAATCTGTGGGATATCATTGAGAATGAACCATATGAACCAATAGATGATGAAGGAAATGCCATTCCTCGGAACAGATGGTCAGCTGATCACAAAGCTAGATTTCAACTAAATTCAAAGGCCAAGTTCTTCTTGAGTTGTGCGTTGAGCAGAAGTGAATATGATAAAGTTCATGGATGTGAGACTAAGAAGGAGATGCGGGACACTCTATCCATCGTACATGAAGGCATAAACCAGGTGAAAGAGTCCAAGATCAGCATTCTTGTACATCAGTATGAACTGTTTAAGATGCAAGAAGATGAGTCTATTAATCAGATGTTTGGACGATTTCAAACTATCGTTAATTGACTTAAAGCTCTTGGGAGAATCTATGATAATCAGGACCACGTGAGGAAAATTCTCATAAGTCTGCCAAGAAGATAGAGACCCAAAGTCACTGCTATACAAGAAGCCAATGACTTGATTGAATTAAAGCTAGACGAATTGCTTGGTTCCTTGAAGATACACGAAGTAGAGCTAGATGTTGAAGATAAACAGAAGAGAGAAAAATCGATAGTATTAAAGGCTGGTCAGAAAAGTCACAAGACTCAAAGAAACAGAAGTTCTTCGTCTAATGCTTTAAAGATCGAAGAAGTCAAGAAAGATGATACCAGCGAATCTGATCGTGATTCAAGTGAAGATGATGACGAATTATCTTTCATCTCAAGGAAGATCAGAAGGATGTGGAAGAAGAAAGCAAAAGGAAGCAAGAATTTTTCTTTTAATAAAAATAGCAAAGAAGACGTCAGGAACGAGAAGACTTCTATCATTTGCTACAAGTGCAACAAACCAAGACATTACAAGTCTAAATGTCCGTTGTTGAGAAGGGAATCGAAGAAAAATAGAGGAAATAAAAAGAGTATGATGGCAACCTGGGAAGATTTAGATTCATCTGAATCTAATTCTAATTCAAAAGCATCAGAACAAGCAAATATATACTTGGTAGCTGAAAAAGAAGGTGACGAGGAGGTAATGTCTAACTTTAATAAACTTCAAGATGCATATTTAGAATTGTTAGAAGATTCTCATATCATACTAAAACAATATAGATCTCTGAAAAAGAAGTTTGTTGAAAACTTGAAGAACACAGAAGTATTAGAGAAAGAAAACGTCTGCCTTAAGAAACAAGTAGACGATATGAAAAAATCTCTATTGATAGATCTAAGGAAATTAGTCACTTGAAACAAAGGATTAATTCTCTTTCAACAAATTTATCATCCTTTACTGAAAACATGAAAAGAATGAATGACATGATCAGTAATTATCGACATCCCAATGATAAGAGTGGTCTAGGGTTTAATAAGAGTAATACTAGTCATAAGAAAAAGTTTGTTCCTCATAGGAAGAAATTTCATCA
>JAOSBN010007990.1:0-18726 GCA_027563595.1 Erythroxylum suave | reverse complement strand
TTGAATTTTATGTTGATTTTGTTGTACTATCACATTAAAACTCCTTGCCATATGCGGCATGAAGAAGCTATCTCATGCTACTTTCTAGGCTGCTGTATTTTGGGTGATAGACTCACACTACATCTATCTTAATGTTGGAAGTGTCTTAGTTGCTTGGAAGGAGCTGTAATAGTTGGTTCTTTGGAGTTAGACTTGATGTTTAGTGAGGTAAGAGAATTATAAACTTGGTATCCTATTATAACATGTGTTGTTTGATGTTTGAAATGGATCAATTGTGTACTAAATTAGGAAGGAATTCAGGATATATACATGCTGGAAACTGGTTAGGAAGAGTTCTACTAGACAGGTATCGGTATTTTAGCCATATCTTGCCCCGTAGGTATCCAAATTGGATGATTTTAAATTCAGATTAAACTAGAAACTTATTTCTACAACTTTAATGAAGGAGTAGAATTTTATTTCTGTCACAAAGTGTGTCAAAAGTTGGTTTGAAGCTGCATTTCTAGATTCTGTCACTATTTGTGAACAGTCTGACTATTTTGGGGATAATTTTCAACATACTGAACCAAATTGTACAATTTTGATGTTATTAGAAACTGGAAACACAGTGGCACAATTTTCTAGAAGAAATTGTTACAGAAATACAACATTTTCCTGGTCATAATGATCATGCAAAGTTATCCCGAAAGGGGGTATTAGGATGAAAATGCTGAGGTGTGCTGGAATTTGATAACTGGAATGTTTTTACTGAACATGCTTTATTATTTTGGCTGTATTTTGATTTGTAGATTTACAAATGAAATGATTCTTGATTTAAATTGAACTAGAGACATTTGGCTACAAATGTTAAGGAGAAATGGAATTTGAATTCTATCCTTAAAGGTCTTGAAATTGAGCTTGAAAGTAAGTCTAGGCTTAGGCAGTAACACTACCAGGGACAAAAATCAGGTCTTGTTGTTATTTAATAAACTATGTTGATATGGGCTGAACTAGGCTGAAGTGTCTTCATCAAAATTGTAAGTAATTCTCTTAGCTTTAAATTAATATAAATTTTGTAATTTTTGGATACTGGAATTGAGTGATATGAGGTGTACAACTTGAATGCATGACCATGCATTAGCCAAAGTTTCAAATGTGCACAGTCTGTGATATTTTGAGCATAACTCATAGAATAATGAACTAAATTGAATGATCTTGGTATCAATGGAGACTTAAGACACAGGAGAATAATTTGCTAGAAGGAAGTGCTACTAAATTTGCCACATCCCACTACCATAGGGTACAAACCCAAACATTCAAGTACATATCCTATGATAATGGTATGATAGAGCAAAACAGATCCAACTTACACATGGCATCATCTAACATAATCAGAAGTCATCAAATTTTAAAATCATTCATTGCATTCATTCACAACTATTTACACTGTCTTCATTAGAAGAATATATACAAAACCCGATACAGGTTATAACAAAATCTACAAAATAAAAGTTATAACTCTCTGACGTCAGCTGACAGACCTTTGAGCCATAACTTAGTCCAAAACGTTCTTCTAATCCAGAATAAACACCAAGTCTCCTGTCTTGTACCTGAAAAACCACATTGCAATTTTTTATGAGTTTTGCAAACTCAATGAGTGAACCATCATTGATGAATTCACCGGATTACACACACATACCACATATTTCACATATATGATCTGAATATGATCTATATTTCACATATATTCATTCAGATCATATATATACTCCAGATATTCGCACAACATGGTATATCATACAATCTCACAATCCACATAGCCAAGTATAACAAATAAATCATATCAATTTATCATTTGTTTTCAACTTTGTAGATCATTAAAAGAAATTCAATCTTATAATATTATGTGCATGAGACTCAACATTTTTTTAATTGTTGTGACCAAGTGCCTATCACAAACTTATACAAATACCGACCCATAGGGCTCAGTCAACAGAATCACGGAGCATAGCTCTATGTGCAAAATCAGAAATCACGGAGCAAAGCTCTACGTGGAAGCGCTTCATACTAGCAACTTAGGTCACAACGCCTTTATCTGAGCATGCAATTTATGAAATGCAACAATTTTAGAAAATCTCATAAATCACAATCATATACAAATGCTCAGACAAGATTTCACAGTCATCGGATCTAAGCCCGGCATTCAACTTTCGTTGAGAATTAGAAGTCAAATTTATATCACATCAAAACACTCCCAATACATGCCCAACTATTAAACTCCTCAGACTTCAGGTCTGGAATCCAGAAACAACTCACAAACAGTTCAATAATTGGAAGCTTAACAAATCAAATTAAATCAATCCTAGGAAATTCATCTAGGTTGACTCACAGTATGCTCCAAGAAGTTATTTCCTGAGTGGTCCGGCAATGTCCGACTGGCATCCAATATGCTCCTCTATAACATACACAAATATCACATTTTGCACAATTGAAAACATATTCCTTTATGCACATGTACTTAAATAAATAAAATATGCACAATGCATTGTTCAATGACAATTCCAGGTGTCTTATTGTAATTTTCATCATCAAATCGATCAAATATCAAGTCCTCATTAATACCATTTGG
The DNA here is from genome assembly GCA_027563595.1 of Erythroxylum suave. Classification (NCBI taxonomy): domain Eukaryota; kingdom Viridiplantae; phylum Streptophyta; class Magnoliopsida; order Malpighiales; family Erythroxylaceae; genus Erythroxylum; species Erythroxylum suave. The sequence continues at coordinate 16,118 of JAOSBN010007990.1, read as the reverse complement.
TACTCATAATTTGGGCCAAAATAAATATTGTGAAATCAATTTATAACTTAAATGACCACATCAGATTTTCTATCCACATGATTTCGGGTCAACTTTGCATAATTAATCTGATAGGGTAAAAGATAGAATGGCAACACTTCCTTCTGAAAAATTGTTCTACACTGTCTTAAGTTTCTAATGCCTCCAAGATCATCCAATTTGATTACGTATTCAATGAGTTATGTACAAAATACCATAGACTGTGCACATTTGAAATTTTGGTTAGTACATGATCTGTCCCTCTAATTGTACAACTCATATCTTTCATCTTAGATATCCAAAAATTACAACCTTTATACCAATTTAAAGCTAAGAGAATAAGCTACAACTTTGGTGAAGACACCTCAGCCTAATTCGGCTCAATACAGTTTATTCAATGACCACAGAACATGATTTCTGTTCCTGGTAATGCTACAGTCTAAGCTAAAGCTCAGTTTCACGCCAATTTTGAAAATCATAGAGACAGAACTAAAATTCGACTTCTTCCCAAAAGTTGTAGACATATCTCTCTACTTTACTATGAATCAAAAATCAACTAATTCAAATATCTACAGCTCAAGGTATAATTAGAAAACCGAAGCATGATCATGAAAATTTTCCAATTCATAACATTCCAACAGACTTCCACACTTTCATCCTATCAATCACTTTCAAATCAATTCAGATGACCTTAAATTTTTATGGAGAGAAAGAAAATGTCCTAGGAATCGATTGGTCCAAGTTTCAAGTTATTTGGAGTTCGGATGAGAAAGTTATAGGCAAAAGACTGATGGTTGTTCAATGAAATACTCTAGTTTTAAACCAACTCACATAAACCATTACCTTTTCTCTCTCTAGCACGCCAACTTCATCTTCTTCCCAAACCCAGTTTTTTTCTTCTTCTCTTCCTCACCGAAGTAACTCTTTCATTTCATTCTTTTTTTTTTAATTTTCTGCAAACTAAACACAACCCTTCTAACTTTTAATCATGCATTTCTAACTTCAAATCACTTTCCAAATAAGTCAGAATTATATTTACACTTCAACAATCATAAAATTCGAAATCCCACGTATGCCTTCTCTCTCTCTACTGTGTTTTCGTGCGTACTACACTTCTTTCATTTTTTTTTTCCAAACTCCTTCACTTCAAAACTCATCTATTCAGCATTTCCATTTCTAAATACAATCTCCAAATACATCATAATCAACTTAACACTTCAAAACTTACAAATCCAAAATGCCACATTTTCATTCTCTCTCTACTGTCATTTTTTTTTTCAAACATACATTTTCCAGAATTTTTCATACTCTCTCTTTCTTTATTATTCCCAATTTAAACACTTCTTATACTCATTATAACTTCAAGGCAAAGGGAAAAAAAACTCTAAACATCAAACATCCAAAAACCCGAGCTCCATTTTTTTCCACTTCTCACTTCTGTCAATTTTTTTTTTCACGTTAATGACTACACCACTTAATTCAAAAGATCACTTAAACCCATTCTAACTTATCTTTAGCTCATCAACATACATAAATCAAAAACAAATTCCATAATTCACACTTAAACACCTAACTTCATACAGAACAGATACAATTATACTAACACCAAAAAACATAGCATATTCTCAAACCCATCATCTAATTTATTTAATACGGCAACCTCAAATCTCAACCCATACATGCATGTTTATTTTTACACCATAAAAACATCATCAAGTTACTTACTTGTTTCAGCTACAAAGGCAACCAACGAGGGACAAAAACACAAAGCAAAGAATGCTTTCGGAGAAGAAAACAATGAACATAAGCTACAGTGAAGAACATAAACACACCACGTGTAGGTTCGCATGCCTTACACTTGTCATCACCCAAACAAGCCATTTGTCACTTATACATTAGTGCCACATGTCACCATACATACAACCATTTGTCATTATTATAATTGGTCCAAAATACCTCAAATTTTCAGAAAATTTCTAAATTCACCAAAAATTCTGAAATAATATTAATAGTCTCTAAATAAAATTTTCAGCTCAAAATAATTTACCAAAATATCTAAATATCCAAAATGTACAAAAATTGCCAAATCATAATTAATACACTCCAATTTAATCCAAAATTTTCACATAGAAATCAAATTTATCCGGAAATGCCAATGAATGCATGTACAATATGAATTGCAAAATGAATGTGTATATCACATTTAACTTATGCATGACGTTTTTTTTTAATTCCACATAAATTTCTCATAATTTACTATTCTAGCCTTAACATGGGTATCGGGATGTTACAAAATTCCTTCATTTTTTTAATGAAATTAATTGTGAAAAATGGACCCGAAAGTGTACCTTTAAACAAATCTGAGTTAATAGATTGAATGTGGATATCTGAATGATTTTTATAACTAGATTAATTATAAGAAATTTGATATTGTCATGAACATGCATTGTACATATTCAGTATACATGAATGTACATAAATGAATACATAATTGTGCAATATTGTGATATGTGAATGTATTGTCTGTATAGAGGAACGCGTTGAACGACAGCATCCTGATATTGTCGGTACTTTAAGGCAATAGCCGTTTGGAGCATACTGTGGGTAACCTAGACAGTCTCACTTTATTAATTGTTCGTTTAAATTCTGTTTTGAAATGATTGAATGAATGAGGCTTGATTGTTGATTTTATACAATGAAGGTCCGATGACTATGATATTGGATTGAGATATTAAAGTGTTGCCTTGTATGTGAATGTGCAGAATTATGTGCTTGATAATATGATTGATTGTGTTGATTGTATACTGGATTTCGGACAATATTTTTCCGAGGTTTTTTTATATATGAAAATGATATTGGAAGTGCTGATTGAACGTGAATGTGTCTGCCTAAATGATTTTCTGATTCTCAACTGAAAAGTTGAATACTGGACCTAGTCTGATGACCACTGCTACTGTGACTGTTACTGTAACTGATACTGTGACTGATATACTGTTATATTACATGCTAATGAAAGTAATTGAATTTGATAACTAAACTGTGACATGCACTTCATTCCGATGCATTTAATATTAAGGAGTTGTGATTGGCATTACTACTGATACTATTGCCGATAAGAGCTGTAAGCTCCTACATATGTAGTTCGAGCCTATGACTCACTGTGATCAATGAGTCACAGACAGATTGACTGAGCCCGATAATTCGGGATACTGTAAAAGCACACAGTCACAACAATATAATAAAATGAATGTGAGTCTCATATATATCGCATTTGCATACAATTTGAATCCATTTAATGATTTGCAAAGCTGTGTGAATGTCGTTATATGATTGAACTGTTTAACTAAGAAGTGATTTATCTGTGATAGTATTTGATACTTGTCAAGTGGCTTTGAATTGTATGATTACCTATTATAGTTGATCTTGTTTTATGACATGAGTGAACCATCAAGGATGGTTACTTTGTTGAGTTCGCAAAACTCATCAAAATTGCACCAATGCTTTTTAGGTTAAAGAGTGAGACGACCTAGCTTCTAAGGCTCTGTAGAAGCGTATTTTGTGCAATCGTTACAGTTAGATTTGGCTCAAAGGTCAGCAGTTGGGTTTGAGAACATAGTTGTTTCTTTTGAGTTTATAGTATTTGATGTGTATTGAGTTGTTTATGTTCATAGGATAATGTTGTATAAATGTGGTTGATATTGTACTGTATGAAACAATGTAAATTACAGTTTTGATATAATGTGATAACATATTAGGTTTTTAAAATGAGTGATTGATGGTTTAGTGTATGATGCCATGTTATGTACAGTGAAGGTGAAATAGATAATAGGTCATTTCTGACAGGCACGTACACGTGTATTAGATGGACACATGTGTATATGTCAGTTGGGAATGAGCTGTTACATATTATGAGGTGTATCACTTGTTAATTCAACGAAAAATGTGTTAATTAAAATTTTAGTTATGCATGAGTACAAGTAAAAATATTAATGTAAATAAAGTTTATGAAATTAAATAGAGACTGACTTATAATATGTTGTTAATAAATGTTGTAAATCGTGAATCTGTTGCTTACTTAGGATATGCTACATTCGATGGTCGTAGATTGATGGGTTGGTTAAAAATGAGAGAACGATAGCTATGTATTTGTTTGTGGAGCAAGTATCAAGGCATCTTGAGTCTCGATGATGTCTTATGTTAATAGCTAGATACCGAAGTGGTATCAAGATATCTTAAGTCTTGAAGATATCCTATGCCAATGGCTAGGTACTGAAGTGATACCAAAGTACCAGTTAGATTGAGAAACTGAGGTACCTAATGCTAATATTTATACATCTAATTAAGTTTCCACTTAGTGAGAGATTATGATGAGTAGAGATGAGTCGACAAACCGTTGAAAGTAAGTCTACTAAGTTAAGCAGTGCCTAGGCAATTCAGTAAATTATAAGATAAAACAAATAGCAATGATAAAATAATATTATTCCTAATTACTACTGTGATAAAATTTTGGATGTTTGTTAATTGTTTGGATAGGTTGAGTAATGTTGTGTATTTTAGTATTATATGTATGTTTTGATCAACTTGACTGATTTCTATATATATATTGAGTTATTTGATTTTAAAGAGACAAAACAATTTAAAGGCATTTTTTATTTTGTACATTTGTAAATGTATATGATAAAGTCAATGAGATAATTATACATTGCAAATGAAATTATAATTATGAGATTTATATTGGATTTATATATTATTCTTAAATTGTTTCTAGTCATTATTTTATTAAGACTGAACATTATTAGAACATAAAAAGATTAACACATGTTATGTTTTTCCTTATGAAGGAAGTAGTCCATCTTATAGGCTAAAGTATGGAGATATTTAAATAAACGTTTGAGTGCTTGTTAGAGAGCAAGTTTACCGAACTGACCCGATATAAGAAATCCATTTTGAATATTACTTGTATATTTATAGAAATTCTCATTATGATGATTATATAAGTGATCATTTGACTTCAGGTTTCCAAAATTATCTTATATAGGAATTGTTTTGTTTTGATACTACTTATAAGCTATTGCATTTATGAGTAGTTCAGTCAGTAGTCACTGGATATAGCATGAACTATATAGAAATAATTGAGTGATCAAGATAGGATTTATCATCGTAAAGTAATTGAGGAGAATGTTTAGTTGTTCTCGATTATTATTGATTTGGAAAATCTTTGCCCAAGGTAAAATGCCGTTTTGTAATTAGTTTACAATGTCATTAATTTAATCAATAGCTAATGACAGAGAACTAATATGATTGGACTAAAAATAAAGTAGACATTAATTACATACTCCATGTTTAATCGAAACTTTATATGATGAAAGGATTAAAGTGTACAAAAAAATCATGCACAAAAAGGTTTGTCGAAACCATTTGGACTTTTCCAAATATTTGGGTGGTCATGATGTATTGCTAGACGTCAATATTGACTTATGATTATAAATTGTTTAATTAGAGAATTAAAGATAAATTACAAGGAGTTTTAATTTACATAATTCTAATTATGAATTATAATTATAATTTACAATAATTGCCAATATATTTGAGAACCTAATAAGTCTCACATAAAGAATGAGTTGAAAAGAGCAAAATTATTTAATTAAGTTGGACTTGATTGTAAAGTTTGAAAAATTTATGATTAAATATGAGAAATTTAATAAATAAGGATCAGTATGAGATATTGGATCTTATTTGAGCATAATAGGTATTAAATTACATTTTAGTAATTTAATTAAAATTAAATTCTAATTTCAATTAAACTTTAATTAGAATTATTAGAATTTAATTTTAATTAAATCACTAAAATGTCCAAAAATTATTATAAATAAGCTTAAGCTCTAATGGAGTCAACATTTCTTGCTTAACCCTTTATGTAAGAATTATAGAGTTCTCTTAATATGTTCTATAGATACCATTAAAGGGCATACATTTGTGTGATTACAGTGGCTGAGATGGATGAGTTTCAAAAACGGTTCGAAGGATATGACAAGATAATGATTAAGTTTCAAAATAAGATGTCAATTAGGATTAATCCTCTATTATGATTTACATGTTAATTGTTTTATTTTAGTTTTTGAGAAATCAAAATATAAAAAAGTTTCATAATTATTCCATTGAGGTCAGGAATAGATCCCATTCTGATTTCTCAACAGTATTATTGGAGTTAGATTTTAATTCTATAATTTGATAAAATTTGTTTATTGACTTGATTAAAAATAACAAGGCTTAAATACTAATTAATTAATAAGCATGTAGAATACAAATTAAGATTAATTAATTAAAGCCTCGTCTTTGTTTCTTGAATAAGATAATTCAACACATGCAACCTTTTCTTTTTCCTGAAAGCTTACAGCATTGTTGTTTTGGTTCTGGAAAACAAATAGTCTACAAATCAGAATGCTTCTCTTTGAATCTGGAAAAGAAAACGTTGTTTTGGGTTTTGGGTTTGTAAAGGTCTGCTTTGTATGCCTGCAATTTGGTTATATTTTGGGCTAGATATTGTGGCTCAAAATGTCGGAATAAGTTAGCCACCACCAACGGCAGGCATAATCGCTGGGGAAGGAGGCGATTAGTGGCAATTAGGTAGCCAGCGGCGACGACCACCTAGAAACCAGTGACGTATCGCCACTAGTGAGGGGTGTTAACTAGCCCACAAGAGGCAGCCCGCTAGAGAAGACAACCGCGACGCTAGTGAAGCTGGAGTGTGATGACGGTGGAAAACTGGCAACAGTCTGCGAGGAGGAGCTTCTAGCGGAGGCGCAGAAGGAGCAAAAACCAGTAGCTGCGACGGGAAATTTCCAAAAAATCTAGTTCCGAAAAAAACAGTAGGGCATGTGTAATACACTTGACCATATGGGACCAATGCGTCTGTACAATCCTACACTCTATTAATTTGTCTTTATATGCTTTAACCTTTAATTTTAATTAAATTAGTTTAATTAAGATAAAATCAATATAAATCCCTAATAAATTTGGAAAAGTATTTTATAATTGTTTTCAAAGGTTATTTTATTAGGAATATATTTTTTAATTTAGTTTCATTTTCAAGAATTTAATTATTAAATTAAATAAAATGCCAAATCAATAATTGGCAAAAAACAAATATTTAAAAGAGTTATTTTTCATAATTAGATTATGTTAGATAATCAATATAATGAGATTACATTAATTAAGATGAGATCTTAATTTCAAAAATTAAAGTAGTTTTTTTCTTAATATAATTAGGATTATTAATTATATTGATTCCTAATTTGGTTTCAATTATATTGAAATTAATTAACCAGATTATTTAAAATTAGGAAAACTATTTCCTTAAGTAATTAAAAAATGTTTCTTAATTAAATTTATTTATTACAACATGATTGAGATAAATTAAATTTGTAACTTTATTTTTTTTGAGAATTATTATTTAATTTATTTGGAAATTGTTTCTTTATTTATGAATAGTAAGTTTTTGATTTATTACAAAAGTATTTTCCTTGGTTAAAATTTGAAAAGTGATTTCATTTATTCATTAAGAAAAATGAGCTTTCTTCAATATTTTTGAAAATAGTTTTTTAACTTATTAAAGAAAGATTTTCTAATTAATTAAGAAATCAATCTCTAAATAAATAATACAAAGGACTTGCTTAATTAAATTGAAGAGTGTTTTATTTCATTTTTAAAGTAGTTTGCTTTTAATATTAAAAAATATCTTTCTGATTATGAAAAAATAATATCTAATTAGATTAGAAATAGTTTTCTAATTGAAATAGAATATGTTACTTATATAATTTTGAAAAAGGAGTTTTTTTCTAAATTACAATGAGAAAAAAGAATGATTTATTGAAAATTATTTTTATTTAAATTTTGTTAAAAGAGTCAAGATAATTAGAAATAGTTTTCAATTGAATTTGAAATTCATTTTTAAATCAAATTAAATTTCTATTTGGAATAGGAATTTAATTCATTTAAATATCAATGAATTTAATCTAATTTATTTTTTCCAAAAAGTTGAAAAATATTATTTGAGATTATGAAGATCAATAACTAGAATCAATCGAGGCTTGATGTTTTATACGTATAATTTGATTATGAATACATAAGTTACATACTTTATTTATGTTATTGATATATACATTGGATGTGTGTTAAATTGTATGTTTTATATGAGTGATATTTTTCATGCAATTTTTCTATTTGATAAGACAAATAAAATTAAATCTCTCGTTAAAATGTTAAGTACATGTTGAGAATATGATTGTTGCCTTCCATTATTATAAGAATAAACTAGAGTTCAATTTATTGTTAGGCTTGTTGAGCAAACTTAATATCGCTTTAACCTAAATATGTTTTGTCTTATAACAATGTGTTCTACTTACACAAATTTGTGTAAATTGGATGAATAAACTCATGATCACATGAATTTGAAGGTAAGGTTAGAGATAATATATAAGATACATTTTGGCAAGAGTTGTAACCTAACAGATCTAGGAGTTATATGAGACGTGATTAATAAAGTTGTTATTTACCTAATTTAAGTTTAGTTGGTTTATTGGACAAACTCAAGGTCAAATATATTTGAACGGGATTTTAGCTCACTAGAAAGATTAGAGTAATCTTTCCAAATGATAGTGAAGGCTATTATTTTGAATAAAATAATGAGAGTAACCAAATACATGATTAAAGTCCTAATCTCATTTGGTTGTAGTGACATATAATTAATTACTTGTTTTTCACACATTTAAATATTATTTAGTGGAATTTGCCTTGTTTAACATAATTGATATTAAGTTAGTGAACCGAATTTCTTGGACATTGGATTATGTTTTGAGAAGAGTTCTCAAAGTTAGATAGAAAAGTTATATGCTCATTATATAATTTTGTTATAATTCGTATTAAGGATGTGGTGACAAAGTTTTATAGATATGTCAAAATCATAAAAATGATAAAATGTAATGATATTTTGAGTTGACTAATGTCTCATACACTTTGAAAACAACTTGTAAGATGAATGTCAATACCATGATAACAAAATACAAGAGGTTGCATGAAGTAGAGTTGAAAGATATAGTACCTTGATGAAATTGTTTCATTTAATATGGCCTATAAAAAGCATAATTGGCATTAGAAGAAAATAATTGCATGATTTTTTTTGCCTAAGCTTGAGTATATGACATTGAATTTAGATTCAACATTATTATAATGTTCAATGCATGATAAGAAATAGATTATTGAGTAAAAGTAATTGATCTAATTTTATACAAATAGTTATATGTTTTAGATCAAAGGAAACCTATGCTTAATATAAATGACAAGAATACAAAACTAGATAATTGAGACTATATTTTTATGCCATATTGATTAAATCAACATAATGAGAATCATAAAGTTACAGACAAAGATATATGTATCCTTTTGATTATAAATCGTAATGAAACTTGTCAAGTTGAACAATAACCTAGTCAACCTTTGGTGAAACGATGATGATGATATTAAATTGTTTAATTTATACATGTGATGTATTGGATGAAATAACAATTCATAAAAGGATAATACTTATATTTCATTATATTACTAATGAATTTATGTGAATAATCATATATATTATGTAACACCCCATTACCATAAATTACATATTGGAACACCTAGTGGATATTCTAGTATATAATTTATAATAATAGTGTATTAACTATCACTCCTTCACTTTATAACATGGCAATATATCAAACTTAGTCATGGCATCAACTACTACAAATAACTGTCACTAGATTTTAAAATCAAATATCAAACTGAAATTCTCATTTCATTTAATAAAACCAAACGTATTTACATTGTAGCTTTTAAACATCCATACATGTACATCATCACATCCTAATACAGAATATGCTACATGAAAGAGGAAATTACACAAAAAGTCCATCTAAACTCTACAATCTCAGTTGACCGACCTTTGAGCCATTTCTTCTTCACAAAAGTATAAGAATTAAGCTTCTTGTAATCTCTCAATCGCTAATGTCCTCTCTCTCGATCCTGAAATACCAACATGCAATTTTGGGTGAGTTTTGCGAACTCAGTGAGGTAACCATCATCGATGGTTCACTCAATTCATGTAACACTTTATAACATGTGACAAATATTTCACATCTTTGTATTATAATAAATATCACATATCACATTCTCATTCAAATACCAAGTACTCATACATTTTAATCAATCACACACATGTATTAAAATGTATATGTGATGCACGTGAGACTTACTTTCACTTATTATTGTTCATGTTGTGACTGAGTGCCTTTTTACTAGCTCATATCTCTTAGTGGATACCGAGCTATACCAAATAATATCCCATATCTCTTAGTGGATATCAGGTAAATTCACAACTAAGCCTGAGACTCTTATCACAGTCTAAGCTTTAAGCTCTTTACACTGACAACCCCGATCATAACTGCCTTTATCTTTCATGTATTCATGTATTGGAATGCTTCACATTTAGATATATATAATTAGTCACTTGATTTCACTTTTGCTTTCACATTTACATACATCATCAGACCTTGGTCCAGCATTCTACAATAATAAAATATCACTTATTCATTCAAATTCACATATAAAGAGCACTTCAATATCACAATCATCATATCAAAATCATCGGACCTTCATGTCTAGAATCCAACAATCAATTCACGTTCATTGATAATTCAAATTAGAAATTAAGCAAACAAATAATTAAGTGAGATCGTCTAAGTACTAACAGTTTACTATTAAAGTTATTGCCTTGAAGTCCCGGCAATATCAGGAAGTGGTCGATCTATTTGTTCTTCTATAAGCAATCATATACAAAATTTACACATTCAGATAAATAATCAATCATAAGTACATTCATGAATGTATCATGTATTACGCATGTTCAATGACAATTTCTTGGGTATGTTTCTTTAGTATACTTTATAAGCAATTTCAACACCTTCCAAACATTCCTTAATCTCAAAAACTCTTTACTCAACTTCTACCCAGAAATTGAAGTTCTTAGAGACAGAATTAAAATTCAATTTGTTCATACAATTTGTAGTCCAATGTCTCTAGTTTAATCCAAGTTAAAAATCATTTCAATTGGATACATAAAGATCAAGATATTATCAAAATACCGAAGCATGTTCAGTGAAAATACTCTAGTTATAAAATTCCAGAATTGTTCATCATTTCCGTCCCAGTTTAATCAATAAATCTCTCCCAAATGATTTCATATGTTTATAATTGTTTTTGGAGATGTAAAACAATGTGTTTCGAGTCTTATGGTTCAAGTCCCATGTCATTTGGAGGTCGGGAGAAGAAGTTATGGTCAAAAGATCAAAGGATGTTCAAAATAGTCCCTTATTATTCAAAGGTTCAAAGATGCAATCGTGCTCAATAGCAGAGTCGCGATTGTGCCTCACCTTGGCTTTTAACAAGTCGCGATGTACGATCATGACTTCCCATAAGCTTTAGCAATGTTGTGAAGCACGATCGCGACCTGCTGTGTTTTCTTCATTCTTTTCTTTCTTTCATGTCATTTTTGACTTAAAATTTGACGTTTTCAGACAAAACTTTCTTCTAAACAAATGTTCCTCTATGCTTTAAGTTTATAATGACATAAAATTGATACATTTTGTTCCTGAATCATGCAAGATGTGATCAAAATACCACAGACTATATACATTTAGAATTTTTGTTAGAGCATGATCAAGCAGTCAAGTTGTACAACCCATATCTCTCAATTCCAATGTCCAAAAATTACAAACTTTATGTTAATTGGAAGCTAAGAGAATAATATATAACTTTTTTGAAGATAGATTTGTCTAATACAGCTTAAATCAATATAGTTTATTCAATAACTACAGGACGTGATTTTTGCCACTGGTAGTGTACAGCTTAAGCCAAAACTCAATTTCATGCCAATTTTGAAAGCCTTAAAGACAGATTTAAAACTTGACTTCTTCACGAAAGTTATAGAGAAATGTTGCTAGTTTAATATGAACCAAAGATTAACTCATTTGAAAATCTATAGCTCAAGATATAACCAAAATAAAAAAGCATAATCCATGAAAATTCTCCATTCAACATTCCAACACATTTCCTAACTTTGATCCAATCACTCGTTTTCAAATCAGTTCATGTGGCTCTAAATTATCATAGAGAGAGAGAAAAATTCCTTGAGAGTGTATCAGTTCAATTTGCAAGTCATTTGGAGTTTAGAAGAAAAAGTTATCACCAAAAGAATCAAGTTGTTCATATGCAGACTTCACACATTAAAACCATGAGCCTAAACCTTCTTCTTCTTCTCTCTTCTGTAAATTTTGTTTTATGAACAGTAACAACTACAACCCAAAGCAGAACCTATATTTACACATGCATTCATCCTCAAGAATGAAAACATCATCTATACTACTCCCCTTTTAAGCTCAATAACACAAAACAACTCAGAAATCCAAAACTCACATAAACATCAAAACCACAGACTACTATTCACGCAAATTCCATTTCTGCATTTTTCTCCATCTTACATTCATCTGATTGATTTTTTTCACTTTCTTCTACACTTTCATTTCATCTAACTCCTCTCTATATCAAAATCTCACCAAACCCTCATCTCATTCGTGCTTGCTTGCTTTCTTAACTATTCATTTCAGTTCATCTCAAAACGCCCAAGTGATTTACGTACCTCAACAGTGAAAACTGAGTATGTTTATATATCAACTTGCATGAATTTCTACACTTTCATTTTACTCCAATATCATAAGCATTTCGGTCCAATTCAGACATTATCACAAAGCCATTTACGGTATCACAAAGCTTAAAACTCAATTTATTTGATTTAGCTAAATTTCCAACAATGCTAACAACAATCAAGCGCTCTCTATGACTGCCAACTACACAACCAGAGGCATGAAATGATTCGATGATGGGTGAGAGAGTTTTTGGTATTGATCCTTTTCGGTGAAGAATACCGAAAGAACTGAAAACAAAACCCTCAACAGAGCACGTGACTATATGTGCCCATTGCATATGGGTCATTTGTCAAACATTTGTGCCGCCACATGTCACATTGTAATTGATCCAAAATTCAAAATCTTTTCTAGTCCAAAACTACTCCAAATTTTTAGAAAATTTCTAAATTCACCAAAAATTCTGAAATAATATTAATAGTCTCCAAATAAAATTTTAACGCAAATAAGTCACAATTCACATTTTAAATCAATTAATAATACTCAAAAAATGTCAATGAATGCATGTACAATTATTTTATGTATCAAAATAAATATTCACATGTGTGTGAATATACTATGATGCATGAGCATAAAATTACACTTCCAATTTCTCACAGTGCACTCAATTCACCATTTTGAAGTCTAATCCCGAACATGGGATGTCACATATTAAATGAAACATTGATTTAAATATTTGAAAAGTTTAAATTGTTTAATCTAAGTAGAAATTAAGCATTGAAAATGTTGAATCATTTCAATGGGATCAATATGTTGAGTTTTAAAATTTCGATTATTTATAGGAATGAAATTCTCTATTGTATGCCTTCACCATAAAATTTCATAAGAGTATAGTTTTATGTAAGGAGAAAAATACAATATAAGATATTATATAATGTAGTAGTATTCCTTCTATAACGATGCCTAATACAATGACTTACCTTTAATAGTTCCAATTGAATCAATTAGTAAAATTTCATATTAGATACGAAACACCAAGTCTTTGAAAGAGTCAAAGTTAATGATTTAAGGATATGATACTTGGTTGAAGTATACATTATCCGTTAAGTTTATAATTTAATTGGATAACAAAAGGTTATGAGATATCCAAAATGTTGGAAATAATCTTACAGACCTATTGAACATATTGTTTGTTTCAATGTATACTTATAGGAGAATGACTCTCAAGTTAAATAGTGGGAGTGAGTTGAAATTTGAAATGTTCAAATCTCATGATAATACATCCAACAAGAAATAGTGCCTTTGATGATACATTTAATCTATAATTGAAAGGCTAAGAGATGTTGAAAGATTTGCTTTCATGATTAATTAAAAGAGTTTGTTTTGGAGATGATTGTGAATTTATCATGTCTATAAGAAGGTTAGTGGGAGTATAATTGTTCTCTTAAATGAGAGTATGTAGAGACATATTGCTCATAGAGAACAATAATTCTAATTTTCAATTGTCCAAAATATAATTATCTAAGAACAGCTCTTGTTGGATATGAAAAAGGTAATTACTTAATTATGGGAATTAGATCTATAAAGATAAATTGGAAGTTGTTTATCTATTTTAAGTCCAAAGACATGGATAATGTACTAAAGATGTTTAGTGTTTGAGATATCTAATACTTGTGAAGTATTAAAGATATCCATTATTTTATGTGTGAGTTGATATTTCAGTTGTGGATGATAATGATATTGCTTTAGAAGTAAATCCTAATTAAGGTCTATTTTTCTTAAAAAATATATCATTCAAGATTGGAAAGGTTCCAATATAGCAATATTTCTAATTAAGCTATAAATAATTTTTCATTTAGTGGAAATGAAAAATTGGATCAATAAGTTAATTAGTGGAATTGATATCTTCCTTACATTGTTCAAGACAGTAAGGTATTGTAGAACAATAGAGCCATTAGGTATGTAAAAGGAGCTAATGTCTCATAAACCAAGGATGTATTTACACAATTTTTCTTAATTATGATAATAATTAAGATGAAAGTGGTAAGATTTAAGCAAGTGCTCATTATAGAAAATCTTGTAGAATTCTCTCATTAAGCCAATGTCTCAACAATAATATAATGGTTATACGATGATGTGGTATAAGATACTTAAACGATTAATTTAGTGCAAGTAGGAGATTATTAGTTTATGTCGTACAACCAATCGATTGGTTGTAGTTTAGTGACAAAATAATTCAAAGATATTCTTATCTTGTACATGTTTAGATGTATATAATAAAGTCAATGAGATAATTATACATTGCTAATGAAATTATAATAAGATTATTTTATTTATGTATTATACCTAAGTTATTCCTAGTCATTGTTTTATTAAGACTGGACATTAATAGAATATAAAAAGACTAACACATGTTATGTTTTTCCTTATAAAAGAAGTAATTGATCTCATAGGCTAAAGTATAGAGATACTTAAACAAATGTGTGTTTGCATATTAGAGAACAAGTTCATAGAACTGACCTTATATGAGAAATCCATTTGGAACATTACTTGTATGTCTATAGAAATTCTCATTGTGGTGATTGTATAAATGATCAAGTCTTCAAAGTTATATTGTATATGAATTATTATGTTTTGATAGTACTTACGACATATTCTATTTATGAGTAGTTTAGTCGATAGTCATTGAATGTAGCATGAACTATATGAAAATCGTTGAGTAATCAAGATAGGAGTCATCATCTTAAAGTAATTTGGGACAATGTTCAGTTGTTTTCGATTAGTAATGATTTGGGAAATCTAATGCCGTTTTGTAAATAATTTACAAATGTCATTAATTAAATCAATAGGCAATGGTAGAGAATTAATATGATTAGACTAAAAATAGACTAGAAATTAATTTCATGGTCTATGTTTACTCACAATATTGTATGATGACTAATTAAATTGTACAAAAAAAAACCATGTACAGAAAGGTTAGTCAAAATCACTTTAATATTCCTAAATATTTAGGTGGCCATTATGTATTTTTAGATTCCAATCTTGATCTATTATTATAAATTGTTTAATTGGAGAATTAAAAATAAATTAAAAGGAGTTTTATCTATAAAATTCTAATCATAAATTATAATTGTAATCATTGTCAACATATTTGGAAACTTAATAGGTCTCATATAAAGAACGGGATGAAAAGAGCAAAAATACTTTAGTTAAGTTAGATTTGATTACAAACTTTATGATTAAATGTAAGATATTTAATAAATAAGGATCAATACGAGATATTGGATCTTACAATTATAATTATAAATAATTCTTATTAAAATTTAATTAAAATTAGAATTTAATTTCAATTAAATTACTAAAATGCCA
>JAOSBN010007894.1:0-18740 GCA_027563595.1 Erythroxylum suave | reverse complement strand
GACTATTTCTTTAATCTTAAAATATATATTATTATAACTCGGCTAATAAAGTATATTAAAATAATTATTTTATTATATTTAAATTAAAAACTAAGTTACCTTTATTATTATTATAATAAAATAAATATTATAAAGTTTTAACTATTATAATAGTATTTACTTTATAAAATAAAATAATTTTAAAGATTATTTTATACTTTATTCTCGTCTTAAATTATATATTATATTTATTCCTAGACTATTTAAATAATTATAATTATATTATAATTTTTATTTATTAATATCTATTACGTTAATAATAAAATAAACGGAACGTTAGAAAGTTTCTTTTATATATTAAAATAATTATTTTAACTATTTTTAGATTTAGTATTTTCTATATTAAATTAATATTATTAATAATATTATTTATATTTTTTTTAATTAGATATATCTAGCTCTACTATAATTATTATATAAAATAAGATAAATAAAAGGATATTAAATACTAATATTATAATTATTAAATAATAATCGTTAAAATACTAAACTTTATTAATCTTAATATATTTAATTTATATATATATTTACTTTAATATATATACGTAATCTTTTAGATCTTACCGTATCTAAATTATTCTTATAAAGCGCGAATAACCTTATAAATATTAAAATTATTAAATTAAACTAGCGGCTCGTTAATAGCGTTATAAAATAGAGTTAAATATTTAATTTATTATTAATATTAGTCTATTACGCGCTTAAATATTATATAAAATAATTATTTTAACTTTATATTATATTTATTAATACTTTCTAGACCGGAGATAATATTATATTTAATTTCTTAAGATTTTACTACTAATAACTTCTACTTATAAATTATTTATTATAACCGTAGTTTAACTAGCTAAAATATTTATCTTTTTATAAAGATATTAGTTTATTATTACTAGTTATTATTTTATATAATAATATTTTTTATAAGACTAATAATTAAAATTTAATAATTTATAATAATAATAATAATAATAATAATAATAGAGTTATTTATAATAATAATCTCTTTAATATTTTATTTATAAACTTTATTATAATCTTACTAGAATTTATTATTAATTATAATATATATTATTTTTTATTTATTATTCTCTCTTTTTTATATATCTTTAATTTAATAATTTTAATCTTTTTAATATTAATTTTCTTTAATTATATTAATATTAATTACTTAATCTTATTTATTATTATATAGTTTAATATCTAAAATCTTATAATTTCTCTTTTTTTTAAAATTATTAATATATTTTATAATTAATATTAAAATTATATTATCTTATAAGGAACTAATATTTATAAGTTTATTAATTTTATTATATTATATTTTAAAAGCGATATCCTTAACGTCTTAAGTAATTTATAAATTATATTAAAAAAGAAAGCCTATTATATTTAATTAATATTTAAAGAATAATAATTTATATTTTATAATTATAGATATCTTAAAGACTTTAATATTTATTTATATTTTAATATTTTAAAGGACTCTATTATATTCTAAGATTTTATTACCGACTTTAATATTAATAATATTATTATTACTATAAAGGACGTATAAATACTTTAATAAAATATTTTATAATATTCTACTTAAATATTTATCTTTAATTTAATATTAACTTTATATCTTATAATTTTTTTAGTTTTTTTAATTAATAATAATAAAGGTCTTTATAAATATTAAATATTTATTAATATTATTTTTAACTATTACTTTAAACGACTATTAAATATTAAAAATATTATAATTAATTAGATTTTTCTTTATTTATATAAGAGGTTTACGTCCTTCTAATAAAAATTAAATAATAATATATATTTTATAAAGTTATAGTTTTAATAATAATTAAATTATATTTTAATCTTTATTATTTACTAGTCTATATTAATTAATAAATTTTAATATTTTCTTTATTCTTCTTAATATATATTATATAATAGTCGAGCTAAGTTTATAAAAAATTAAATAAATAAATTATACTTTATTAATTAATAATAAAATTTATATTATAAGATTCTTAGCTTAGATATAATAGCTTTATAAAAAATTATTTTTAAATTAATCTTTTAATTTAAAAATTATAATTTTTATAACGCTATATTTCTTATTTAGAGAAAAAATATAAAGCTTTAAAATTAAAAGTCTTTTAATTAAAGTTATACTTTTAATATTTTTTAAATATAATTTTAGCGTTTCTTTAACGAGATTTATTTAAATAATAATAACGTCTATCTTAACGTTAGTAAAAAAATTTATATTTTAATATTTAGCTTAATATTTTCTTTATTTATATCGTTAATATAAATCTTATTTTAATAAAAAGATTTTCTTTTTTATCTTTATTATTAATTATCTTTATTAAATATCGCTAATAATTTTAAACTTTATTATATTTTTTACTTATAGAATTTAACTAAAAGAGTAAATAATTTTATAATAAAAATCTTTTTTTAGTTTTATCTTTACTAATAAAATTTTTACTATATATAATATTATAATAATATTAAGGAAGTTCTTATCGCTAAAAATATTTATTTTTTTATTAATATAGCCCTCTAAAATCTTAAAACTAATAATTATATTAATTAAATCTTTTAGTCCGTTAAAAATAATTTAAATATTAATCTTAACGTTTTTTATAAAATTTATATTTATATTAAGCTTTATTATTATTATATTTTCTTAATTTATAAAGATTAAATCTATAACGTATATTTTAAATATTAATTTATTTTTAGATTATTTTATTTAATTAATTAACGTCTTCTTTAATTATCTTTAAATATTTATATATTTACTATATTATTTATATTTATATAAATAATTTATCTTACTTTTATTTTTCTTATATAGTATTAATAAAATATTAATAAGTTTTATTTTAAATTTAAAAGTATATTAAGTCTTAATATTAATAAGATATATATCTCTTAAGAGTATATTTAAGTTATTATTTTATTTTTATAATATATAACTTACTTCGTTAATATTCTTTAATTAAGAATTTATTTTTAATTTTAATATAACGATTTCTTATATTAATATTTAAATAAACTAGGCCGTTTTAAAATCTAGATATTTATAATAAAGATATATTCTCTTTATTATAGTTTAAAGATTAACTTAAATATTTTTTTAATTAAATATAATTAATTACTTAATTATTTTAATTAGACTCTTATAATAATATAATTAAAGTTTAATTTAATTTTTAATATTTATTAGCTTCTCTTAACTAATAAATATATTAAGCGTTATTATAGTCTTTAAAATATCTCTAATAATTATATTAATATTTAATTTATTATTATTTAGCTCCGTTATTAAAAAAATTTATTACTTTATTTAATCTTTATTAACTAGTATCTTTATTAGCTTTATTTTTAAGTCTTTTATTAAAATATATTTTAATTAATAATCTAATATTATCGTTTAAGTTTTTATAATTAAATATAATTAGACGTTATTAATTTTAATATTAATTTATTAATTTAAATATTAAACTCTAATTAAATCTAGATTTATATAATAATTAATAATTAAATATATATTTATTATTTTTAGCCTCTATTTAAGTACTTATAAAAAGATATTATTTTTAAATAGCGTAGCTTCTAAAAAAAGTTTATATATTATTTTCTCTTTTTTATTATCTACGCGCTTATTATTAAGATTATAAGCGAGATTTATATTAAATAATAATAATAGAAGCTACGTTATTATATATAATAAATATATTAAATATTATTATATTTTAATAATAAAAGACTTATATTAATTTATTTATTTTTTAATATTACGCCCTATATTATTATTTTTATATAATTTAATTATAATAAAGAGTTAGTTAGATTTCTTAATTTAATTAAAGACGGTACCGTTTATATTTAAAATATATATATATAACTAATTAGGCGTTAGTACTACGGTTTTATATAAAATAAATATATCTTTAATAATTTTTATTTATTTATTAACGGTCTTTCTTAAAGATTATATTAAAGATTATTTAATTTAATTTCTTTTTAGTTAAATAGAGTTTATATAATCTTTAAATTTAATTTAAAGAACTTTTATTTAAAATAGTTAATATCTCTTCTTTAATTAAGAGATTATTTATAAATAATATATTATACTAATTTATTAAATATAAGGATATTTATTCTTTATTTTATATATTATTTTTATTTAGCTTCTTTAACTTTATTAGATTTAAATCTTAAGCTTATAAACGTCTCCGCCTTAATATAAATAATATTTAATAATATTAATATCGCGCCTATAGTAATATAACGATAGTATATTAAATTTATAATAATTTTAAATATTTATATAATCTTTACTCTTATTAAAGATATTAAGATTTTAAAATTAATTTTAATTATTATATTTAAATATTTAAATCTTAATAAGAGATTCTAAAGCTTTATAATTATTATAATAAATAACTTTAACGGCTTTAAGAATAATAGCGGCGATATTATTAAATATATAATATATTATAACGCTATAATAAACGTTTATAAGATTAATAACGCGTAAAGCGCGCTTAAGATATTTTTATTATATAATTATTAAGGGAATAGACGAAGATATAAATTTATTATTATATATCGCTTATATAGCCTATAATATATTAGATTTAATATTATCTAATATAACTATAGAACCGTCGCTAATATATTTTTAATATATATATAATTACGCGGTCTAATAAATCTTTAACGTTATATATTTTATACGCGTTTAATATTTAACTATATTTTAATCTCCCGCTTATTATCTTTATATATTATTCCTTAATATTAAATCCTTTATAATCTAAATAAACTATATATAAGTTATATTATATACTTAATAAGCTTTTACTTAACTTAATTATTAAAAAAATAATATTTTTTATTTAATATATCTTAAAGTTATTTAATAGTAATAACTTTAATAATAATAACTTTAATAATAGCGATATTTAAGAACTTTAAAAAATATATAAATAGCTTTAAAGAAATAAGATTATTTTTAATATTAAATAAAATAAATAAAAGTAAAAAAAGAAAATAAAATAATTATTTTATATAAGAAATAAATTAGTTATATTAATTAAATAATAATTATAGAAATTAAAAATCTTATAAAAGATATTATAAATAAAAGATAATATAAAAAAGAAAAGTTAAAGAAGATAATAATAAATAATATATTAAAATAATTATTTTATTAAATAACTTTATAAAATAATATTAGAATAATTATTTTATTATATAATTTTATAAAAGAGTATTAGAATAATTTTAAAAATTATTTTATTTAAAAAATATATATATTACTCTCTCTCTCTCCTCTCTTTCTTTTAAACTTAATTTTTAATTTATTTTTTCTTTTTAGTATAGAGTTTAAACCTTTAAAATAAAATAAGAAATTATTTTATTACTAAATTAAATAAATTAAATTTAAAATAATTATTTTATTTATTTATATAGAAAACTATTATAATAAAATCTTATTTATAATATATTAATTATTTATATAATTAAATAAATAATATTATCTCTAATTAATCTAAATAAAAATAAAATAATTATTTTATCTTTATAAAGATAATTAAGAGAGTTCTATATTATATTTATTATATAATTATTATTAATAGTTAAGAGTTAATTTAGAATTCTTTAAAGACTAGAAAGATATAAATATTATTATTATAAAATAATTAGAAATAGAATTACGTTTATAACTTTATAAAATAATTATTCTAGTATATATTATTTATATAAACTTTATATATTAAATAGTTATTTAAATTATATTTTTTAATTATTAAAATAGTCTATTTTTAAATTAATTATTATATTATTTTATATAATAAAGTAATCTATCTAGTTAAATAAAATTATAATATAATTATATTTATATCTTATACTTAGATTAGTATTTATATTAATAGACTTTATATATATAATATTTAAATACTACTTTTAGTTTTAAGTAACCTTTATATAAATAATAATATAGTAAGTAAGCTAAGTTTATTTAAATTTAAAATCTTAATTACCCGGCGTTTATATACTTTATACGCCCTTTATTAACTATAAAATAATTATTTTAATAGACTAATTAATAGTATTATAAATTTAATATAATATTATTCTTTATAATTTACGCCTTTTATTATTCTTTTTATTTAACTAATTAAATATACTTATATAGTTAAAGCTTTATAAATATTAATATTAGATTTAATTAACTTTATTATAATTATTATTTTAATTAATAGTAACTCTATATATTTTTATTTATTTTTATATAATTAACTCTTTATTTAGATTAAAACTAATATTATATACTCTTTTAATAATAATCTTTATAATAATAATTATAATTATTTTTATAATAATAATAACCTTTATTATATTATAATATAAAACTTAATATTATTTTTTATTTTATCTCTTCTCTTTAATTTATCCTCTTTTTTTTATTTATAAATTATAAATTAAACTCTTAATAAATTATAGTCTTTATTTATTATAGTAATATTAATTTCTATTTTTTTATTTTTAATAACTTTCTATTAGCTTATTAGCGCTATTAAAATAAAAAATTAATTATAGCTTAAATAACTTCTATTATAAATAAATAGTTATTTAATAATAGCTTTATATTCTTAAATAATAAATATTCCGCTTTCTAATAATAGAATAATTATTTTAATTAATTATATCTAATTATATTAGACTCTTTAGATTATTTAATATTTAATATTTAAAATAAACTAGTAATTATAAAAGATATATTAATTACTTTAAAAGATATATTAATTACTTTAAAAGACGTACTAGTTATTTTAAAAGCTAATAATATTCCTTTAATTTTATATTAACTTAATATCTTAAAAGAAGATCCGCCTTCTAATATTAAAATTACTAGTATAATAAAACGTTAATATTATTTTTTATTTATATAATATATTATAATTAACTTATTATAAATAAAAATAACCGCGATATTAATATTAAAATTATAATTACTCTTTATTAGTAAGCGTTTATAGTACTTATTAGTTCTAAATTAAAAAAAGAAGATAGTTTTTAATTTATAATTATATTAATTATAAACCTTATTTATATTTATATTAAAGTAATCTATAAACGTAATTATATTTAAATTAAAATAATTATTTTATATTAATATTTATAATATATTAAAACTTTTATATAATTAAGTTCTTTAATAAATATCGCTTTTTTATTAAAGATTATCTTTAATTTATTATATCTTCTATTATTAATAATAGATTTAGCTTAATTTATTTAAGTTTAAAAAACGACTATTAATAATATATAAAACTAAAATAAATTAAAGAATTTTATAAAATAATTAACGCTTAGCTTAAATTAAATAAAAAATTTTTTTAATTAATAGTTAAAGACTATATTTATTATAATTAAAATAAATATTCTATTTTTAATAATAATAGTATAATTAGTTAATTTAATATTTATAATATTAAAACTTAAATATTAAGTATATTTTTAAAAAAATTAATATACTATAGTTCTTAATATTTATAAATATTATTTTTTATTTAAATTTATATCTAACTTTTATTTTATCTTTAATATTTATATACTCTTTACTAATTAATATTATATTCTCTTTTAAAATAATTATTCTAACTTATAAATTATAAACTAAAATAAGTTTTTTTATAATAATATTAATTATATTAAGATAATTTATATAAATAAAGAGTTATTAAATATTATTAATAAATATAAATATTAATTTATTTTAATATTATTTATTTAAGAAGATTTTTATTAGGACTAAATAACGCGTATATTATTATAATAAATTATATCTTAATATTAATTAATTTAAATTAGATTAAGTAATTCTTAATTTTATTCGCGAATATAATAAATATTATCTCTTAAATATAGCTAAACTACTTCTTTTATATAATATAATAATTAGATATCGCTATTAATTATTTATTTAATTTTAATATAGATATATATTAAATCCTATAATATAATTATTTTAATTTATTATTTTACTAGCTAACCTTACTAATATATAATTTTATAATAATTTAATAAAAGTCTATAATATATCTTATTAATATTATTTTTAATAATTACTATTTAATACTCTTTAATCTAACTTAACTAGAAATTCTTATATAATATTTTTATATAAATACTATCTACCTTTAGTAATATTTCTTAAGAATTAAATTTTAAGTTAACTAACTAGTATAATAATATATTTTTAAAAATAAATCCTTTACGGTCTTTATTAATAAGCTATATATAATAAAGACTTTAATTAAATTAAGATATTAACTTAATATAATAATAAAGATATTTAAATATTCTTTATTTAAGCTTTATATCTAAGAAGACTATATTTATAAATATAAATTAATATCTTTTAGTTTTAAATATTATATTTATTAATAATCTATAAATACTACTAATCTATATATTATTATTATATTTATATTTAAAGAAGACGATCTAGTCTTAATATAAAAAAATAAATTTAAACTTATTTATAATTAACTCTTTCTAGATATATAAACTTATTATATAAAATAATTATTTTAACTAACTATAGTAAATTAGAATTAAACTATATTTAAGTTTTTTAAAGATATTTTTAATAGCGAAATAATAATTTTAAAAGATTTATAAACTAGTAAGATTAATAATTATATTATTACTTTTTTTATTTAACTTTTATTTAAAACTCTCTTTTTATCCCGTTTATAGCTTTTATAGTTTAAAAATTTATTATTATAATCTTTATAAGTTAATTAAGACTTTAATAAAACTTTAAACGACTTTAATTATAATATTAATAATTAGATCGTTTTACTAGATTTAAATTATAATTTTAATAAAATAATTTTAAATAATAATCTATAGCTAATTAAGATTAAAAAAAAATTATTTAAAATTATTATTCTTTATATTAACTATTTAAAAATTAATTAAATAATAAGTTCTAAATTATATATAAAATAATTATTTTATTATTAATATTATATTAAATTAGTCTTAAAGCGTTTATTTAATATTTAATTATTATTATTAATCTTAATAATTTTATTAAATCCTTTAAGAATAATATTTATTATACTTAATTTATTAATTAAATTATAATTACTAAAACTTAAGAGTTCTTTAATAATATAGTTAACTACGTTATCCGTTAATATTAATATTAATATAATAAAGATATTTATCTCGCCGAAATAGATTAAGCGAAGATATTAAATTAGATTAAATATATTATTAATAATCCGTTTAAAAAATTAAATTAATTCTCTCTTTTATTTTTTCTTAATATTAAAAGTCTATCTTAATTCTTTTAATTTAAAATAAATTAATATTATTAACGAGCTCTTTTATAATATAATTAAAGATTTTCCTTTCGTATTATTTTTATTCTTAAAAATATTAAAATAAGTTATTTTTTCTCTATCTTATCTCTTCTCTTTTTATAATTAAAATAATTATTTTAATTAATTATATATAGTTTATTAATTAAGTATATAAAATCTTTAATTTATATAAACTTAATAATAACGACTTTTATTAAATTTATAATAACGCTTCTAATATTTATATTTATAATAATTCCGCTAACGAATATCTTTAATATACTTTATTTTATCTACGCTTTATTAAGAAAATCTTTAATAATTTTATTTTTACTAACTAGATATTTAGCGAATAACTTTAAAAAATTAAATTTATTATATTAAAGTAGATAGCTATATTTATTTAAAAAAAAATAAATAAGAGTTATTAAAATCTTAAATATCTTTAATCTTTTATTAATAATTATATCTAGAACTATATTATTTATAATTAACTTTCCTTCTCCGCTACTTATTAAAAGTTTAAATTATATCTATTTTATAATATATTTAATATATTTTTAAATAAAGTATATATTTCTAATTATAAAATAATTATTTTATTTATAATTAATATATTAACTTTATCTTTAATATTACTTTTAATATCTTAAAACTATAAACTTTAAATAGATAAATACTTTTAAAAAATAAATTAAAGAACTTATCTTTTTAGATATTAAGCTTTTATATAAAGTTATTAAAATTATTAATCTTAATTAGCGAGATCTTTTCTTTTAAATATTCTTTTATCTAGCTAAAAATAAAAAATATAATTAATTTTTATTTAATAAAAGCTAGATAGTCTTAATTAAGTTTATATAATAAATATATAATAAAATAATTATATTATTTATTAATATTAATTATATCTCTTTTTAATATATAACTATTATTATTATTTTAATTCTTAATTTAGAATATTCTATAAAAGATTTAATATCTTAATTTTTTTACTTTTATAACTTACTATAAATATAAGGAGTTTTATAATTATTTAAATAATAATAATTAAATATATTCTAGTTTTATTATAACTATTATTAAATTTAATAAAATTACTAAATATCTTTATTTAATAATTTAATATACGCTTTTTTAAATAAATTTATATTAAACGTTATTAATCTCTTATAAATATTAATAAAAAGATCTCTCTCTTATTAGTTTATTTAATTAATAATATTTAAATAAAGCCCCCTCTCTAGTCTTTATTATTATAAATAAGATCTCCTTTAATTATTTTAATAATAAAGATTAAGAATATTAATATAATAAAATCTTTAATTATATCTATTATAATTAAGTTATTTATACTTTATTATATAAGCTATTAAAATATATTTTAAATAATTTATTAATTTAATAAAATATTATAGTACGATCTTTTATTAATATAATTATTTTAATTTATTAACTCTTTATTTAAAAAGATTTACGCTTTATTTTATATTTTATAAGCGATTATATAATCTAATTTAAGACTTATTAAAAGTATTAAGACTTATTTAAGAAATTTTTAATATCTTAATTCTTATTTAAAGTAATTTAAGTCTTAGATTATAATAAATTTATTAATATTATAACGCCGTAATTAAAGAATCTTAAGATTTATATAAGTTTTATTTATTAAGATAATTATAATATTAAGTTCATTTATTTATTATAATTAAAAGACTATTATAATTATTTTATTATTAAATCGCTATCTTAAGAAAATATATAAATTATTTTATTTTACCCGCTAGCTATATCTCCTTAAGATTAATAATTTATTATATAATTACTCCGTTTATATTATTAATATTATAGTTAAAATAGTTTTAATTAAGAAGTTATAAACTTATAAGATATTATATAAAAATATATTTAATATTAAAAAATATTTATAAGATAAAGCTAACTATATATAATATTTATAGAGACTTACTAATTAAAAGAATAAATTTAATTTAATTTATATAAGTAAGAGCGTTCTTTAATTTAATATAATAAATTAAAATAATTATTTTATTACTCCTTTTAATTATTTTATTATTATTTTTAATACCTTAAGCTTATAGCTAATATTATTATCCTTAAGAATTAATTATATTAAAAATTATTATTAAATTTATCCGCGAGTCGTTTATTAATAGCGATAAAGATTATAATATTTATCTCTCTTTTAAGTTTTTTAATTATAACTCTATTTAATTAATAATTATATTAAAGATTTTATTAATATTAATTAAATAACTTATTCTCTTTATTAATAATACTATCTTAATATTTATTATTAAGGGGTTAGACTTAAAATATAAATATATTTTTATTCTCTTAACTATTAAAATTTTAAATAAAGATAAGAAAGCTATAAAAGATATTTTTTAAAATATTAAAGATTAAGCTAAAATAAAATATTAAAGTAAAATCTAGATTATTAATTTAAATACTTTTACTTCTTTTATTAATAAAAAAAAATCTATTATAACTCTATCGTCTATCTAATTTATAAAATAATAATATTTAACGAAGATCTTAAGACTTAATAAGAAAGCTAAAATTAATAATTAATCTTATTCTCGCTCTTAATTAATATATTTATTTTATATCGTTAATATAATTATTTTAATCTCTCTTTTAGCTTTTTTATACTACGCTAACGACTAAGTTTAATTTATTTATATTCTATAGGTGAAAACCGGTATAGGGTTAGAGCTAGAAATCCAGATATTCCGAGTTTCTAAAAGTATATAATATAGAGCTAATAGTGGCTAATATATATTAGGAAACTAGAGTCTAATAGACCTCGTTATCGCCGAGATATTAAGCCCTAAAGATATTAGATTAACGAGGCTAGCGCGTAGTCTCTTTATTATATTTAGAGTTTAGGCTAAGAAACTTTAAATATAATAAAAAGATTACGTATTAATCTTATTAATAATAGTCTCGTTAGTCTTATTATTATATTTAAAGTTTAGTAGTCTTATCGTTATTTTTATTTTATTCTACGGTCTATAATACCTTAAGAGCCTATAAGAAACGCTATAATAGAAAAAAAATATAGATATTTATTCTCGCTTAATATTAGTAATCTTATTAATAATTATCGCCGGAAATAAATATAAAAACGTACTCTTATATCTTATAATCTCCGACGATAATAAAGTACTACGTTTATAATAATTATAAATAAGAATTTATACTATAATTTAATAATTATTAAGAAATCTAATCTTAAAGCTTTTATTTATCTTATACTATTATCTCTTAGCCTTTAGGTCCCCTTTAATCTCTTATTTACGTAGGAAACTAACTTATCCGCCTAAGATTTAAACGTTAACGCCTTATCTAAAGACGAGAATAATTAAGAGGTTAATAATAATATTAAATTATACGGCGAATAGGCTTTCTAGCCTTCTTAAGTTCCTTCTTAAATCTCTTCTCCGCTAGCCTCTATACTACCTAGATCTACGTAGCTTACTAATAACGCGTAGTTAAAAATATTTATCCGCTTTAGTTATAATTTACTAATAAAGAATAACTACGTACTTAATAATCTATTAAACGTTTAATAAATTATAAAGTCTATTACTAGACTTATATAAAGTCCTAGTCTTATATATTAATTATATTTATAAAATCCTCGGCTATTAATAAGCTTAACGCGATCTATTTTATATTATATATTATTTACGCGATCTCCCTCCCCCGATATAATATATCTAATAATAAATAAGTTAATTTATTATTTATAATATAAAGAGTTTAAGGATTACTTATTATAAAAATATTAAGAGAATTAAGATAGATATTTTTATTAAGAGTTAATTAAACTATATTATCCGCTTAAAAAGATATTTAAATAGAAAGAGTTTAAAGATTAATTTTATAATATACTTAACTAACTATAACTACTAAGCTTATCTAATATCTATATATTTCTAAAGCTCCCGCTAAAGTAGTAGTATATAATCTTTTACGATATTAAGGACTAAGGGGAGCTCCTTTATTAGGTATATTTATATACGAAATAAGACGCCCTCTAAAGTATATATATCGCCGATACTTAAACCGATATTAATAATTTTAATAGATTCGCTAGTAGCTTTATCTTTATTAAAAAGAGGATCTACTTTTAGTTAATTACTTAAGTTACGTAGAATATTATAAATAACGTTTATTTAAACGTTTTAGTTAAGATTAACCGACCCTTATTTACGCTAATTAATCTTTAGAGTATTTATATACCCGAGATTAATATCGTATTAACGCTAATTAAGAATCTTTTATACTTCCTCTTAGGTTAACTAGCGAGAGACGGCGATATTACTATTTATATTATCTTCTCTTATCTTCGTCTAGCTTAAAAGATCCTATCCTTAATTTAAAAAGAGGACTAAAAGACGTAGTTAAATTCTTTTTTTATTTTAGCGATCTAGGCCTATTACTCTTTAAAATATATCTAGTATCTATCTAGTAATTATAAATATACGTTTATTATTAATTATATATATTAGACCGAGGGTTACGTCTTAAGAGATTAAGAATATTAAAATACGTAGGTAATTAATTACTTCTTATAATTTAAATATCTACCCGAAGTCTAGTAGTATCTAATAAAGTAAATAAATATTCTAGACTTAATTATATTTTATAACTTATATATTTACTTCTCGATTAAGGGTATAAAACTACGCTTTAAGTTAAATTATAAATAATTAACCCTATTAGATATTTTTCTTTATTTTTATAATTATATTAAGAAGATAATTAACCTTAATTTTATCTTCTACGATAGATTTTTTATTAATATTAATAAGGAGACTATCTTAATATAATTATCTTTATTATTAAATAAGGCGGAGATATAGCTATAGAAAAAATACTATTTAAAGTTATATCTCTACTAGCTCTACGATAGGGAGATCTTAAGATTAAAATAAATTTAATATAACGTCGCCTATTTATAAGATACTTATAATCTAACTTTTATTATCCCGCGAACCTATACTCTACGTTAAGGCGGCCTAATTTATAGCTAGTTTTATAACTCCTTTAAGGAGACCTTTAACGTAGCTAAGATATATCCTTTTTATAACGACGGCCTAAAGGAAATAGCGATCGATCTAAAGATCTAATATACCGTTAAATAAACGGTCCGCGGCTAGTCTTATAACGACTTTATAATTAAGATAGCGTATATAGCGAGTAAATATCGGCTTTAGACTAGCCTAAGATCGTTAAAGGGGAAGTTATATAATATTTAAAAAGAGTACTAGATTCTATTTATTTTTTTCCTCGCTATAATTAAAAGACTAAAATAAATTCTAGTCTAATACGCTAGCCGTTAATAATATTAAAGTTAAATATAATCTTACTAAGATACGACTATAGAATAAATTAATAGTTATAAAGACTCTTTTAAGGATAATATAAATAATATAGGGTCTAATATATTTAAGACCGCCTTAATATATATCTAGCGTATCTTTATTAAGAACTTCTTCTAGTATCTTTATAATAACGCTAATAAGTTTATAACTAGCTTTAAGATTATTACTATAAATATCTAGGGCTATAGCTATATTTAGAAGTAGATTAAAATAATAGTTATATTTCTCCGCTATCTCCGCTACTTAAATACTAGCTAATATCTAGCTCGCGAGTTTACTCTTTAGTAGGGCTAGCGGCGTTAGATAACCGAGGACGATCTAGATATATATAAATAAGAGCTTCGGGTCTAATATAATCTAGGCTTCTTACGTACTATTAACCGTAATAAATACTATTAAATTAAGCTATAAATTAACTAGAAACGCCTTTATTTTATCTTTATAGTTACCGACCTAATACTTTTTAGAAATAATATATTATAGTATTAATATCTCTCTTAAGGTTACTAGCTTTATAGCTTTATTAAGGCTATCTAGAACGCTAATTAGGCGATAAATTAACTTTATAAGTACCGTAAGAACGATATAATAATAAGGAAACTTATTCTTTATTTTATTTATAATATCTTTTAATAGTTCCGCGAGTTTACCCTTAAAAGACTTTATAAGGTACTCTTTATTATAATATAGATAGAGTTCTTTAATTAAAGTTATCTATCTTTTATTTATAAGATAATCTTAAATATTATTTTTAGATTATTTTATCTTATTTAAAGTAATTAAACTAGTACGTAGATTAAGACTTTAAGAAATATCTTTTATTAGCTATTTTATCTAGCTATTAACGGGAACGATAAAGAATACTCTCGGTCTAGGTAATAATCGGCGTTATTCTAAACGTTATATTATCGTATAGTTAAATAACTCTAAGAATTACGCTTCGCTAGAACCGATATTAAATAAGATTTTATCTAGCGCTATAAACGTCTATTTTTTTTATTTTATCTTATCGTTCTAGTCCCGGCTAGAGACGCGTTTAATAACTATATTAAAACCGGTAAATATATCTAATACGCCCTCTATCCTATATTTATAGCTCTTAAATATATATAGGAGACCCCGACTTATCTTATAATAAAGGAATAGATCTAGGTAAGAGAAGATTATAAGTAATATAAGGAAGAGATCTAGTTATAGTATCTTAAGTTTATAGAGTAAGAGCGTAAATAGTAGTAGATATAGTTTATAAAGAGGCCTACTAAAAAGTCTATAAAAGAAATCACTACGGTAAAGATTTAGACGACGGGTATATCGTTATAGATATTATAATAATACGATCTATCCTTTATTATATTACGCCGTCTCTCTATTATTTATATACTCTCTTTAACTTCCCCTTAACTTCTTACCTCTAACGTTAGCGTCTTTATCCTTAATATTATTATTTTAGTTATTAACTATAACCTATATCTATCTTTTAACTACTAGTATATTATCGGGTCTTTACTTTAGTATATATTTAATATTAATTAGTAATCGTCGTTCCCGATAATATAATTTATAGATATTTTCCTTATTTATTTAAGGCTAGAGTATTACTAGGATTTCTATAAAGATATTATTATATAGGGTTTAAAGTATTTATAATATAAGTAATTACGTTTATTTTACTATTATTATATCCGAGTTAAAGACTTATAAATACTCTATAATCTCCTAAATTATTTATCTCTTATCTTTAATATACTTCTATCTTAGCTCTTAGAATTAGCTCTTATTTATATAAGCCGTCGCGCGTATATATATAGCCGAGATAAGTATATAGATACGCCGATAACTAAATATATACGAGGCTATAGTCCTCCGCTATATTTTAGATCTCCTAATAAATAAGATACTCTATAGCTTAGAAATAAAGATCGGGAGATTTTACTTTAATATATTTACTTCGATTAGTAGTAAGAGAGGATTTAAATAGTCTTATAATCCTAGAGAGATAGAGAGAGATAGGAGTAGAGATAATAAAGGGATTAAGGGCGCTATAATTAAAGAACTCGGTAAAAGAGAAAGTATAATAATTAATAATATTTAGAGGGTTAGACGTATTAAAGAAGGACTTATTAGATTAATATCGTTATTAGATAAAAGAGGAGATATAATATATATTTTATATACGTAATAAGCCTAACGCGCTATAAATATAGTTTTAGCTAATCTTTACGGCCTATATTTATATATCGTTAATAATAATTAACTCTAGAGAATAAAGAGTATCCTAAATATACTAAGATACGTAATTACCTCGGGGATAATATATCGCGTAGTATATTATATTATTAACGTTAAAGACCGCCTAGGTTAAACCTAATAGATCCTTAATCTAGCGTAGTAGTTAGTAATTATATAAGATATTAATCTAAATATATTATAATTAATAATTCTTATATAATTCAAGTATACGTAATAGGATATAAAATATATAAATTTATTAATTAATACTAGATACTATTAATCTCTTATTAACTTAGAATAACTTACTTATTATATTAATATTTAACGGTAATAAATTACCGCTCTATATTAAATTAGATAGAGTACTAGGTACGTATAATATATAAAGGTTAATAGCTTTTATTACTAAAAATAAGAGATATAGTATAATAAGTAATATAAATAAATAAGGACTATCCTATAAAGAGGGTAGAATTATTATATAAAAGAATATATATTAAGGAGCCGGAAGAAATTACCTAGATATATTATTAGTTAGTTAATAGCTATTAAAGTAATAAAGAAGATAAAAGGATAGTTTAAATAATAATTTAGATAAGATAATCTTTAATTAACGATCTTAATTTAAAAATAACTACTAAAATCTACTAACGCTATTCTCGGCTACTACTTAGTTAAACTTCTACGTAATAGACGTTTAGAGAAATATATCCTTAGACTAGAAAGATAAGTAACTATCTCTTATCTTAAGAGTAGCCTTTTTTCTATTACTTTAATTAATAAGGATAATAGAAATCTCTTAATAGCCCTTAATCCTTTTAATTTTAGATATTTAGTTATCTATTATTATAAATAGAAAATAGCGGAGAAAAAAAAAAAAAGGCTTATTTATTAATAATAAAGATTACTTCCCCGAGGATCTAAATAAATAATAGAATCTATTTATCTAGATTAAAATTAAAATCGATTAAGACTCCTATCTTAAAGTATAGAAGGCTATACCTTTAATAAAGATTATTAAATTAAATTAATATTATCTTTAAATATAAATAGGTTTAGCTATTAAAATTAGAGTATCTTAACTAGCTAATACTATATTATTAAAGATATATTCCTAACTTTAAGTACCGAAGTATTAAATCCTAGCTATTATTTTAACGTACTTTCTTAGCTAGTTAAACTATTATTAAACTATAATCCGCCTCTTTCCTAGTATATAATATTATCCTTATCGCCTACGTCGACTAGCTAATTAACGAGATACGGTAGGGTTTTTTTAAAAGTAAAGAGGTTAGATAGATACTATTTATAAAATAGTTAAGGGCTATTAAAACTATCGGTTTACTACTATATAAAAGATTATAAATATATTAGGTAGGCTTAATTAAGACCGAGCCGGATATAATATTAAGTAATCCTAGTCCGCTCCGCCCCTAGAAAGATTAATCTTCTAGGGGTATAGCTAACTATTATATAGATATTATAGTTATAAACTATAATATAATTAGTTAATTAACTAACTACTAATTTAATTGTCTTATATCTTATAGCGGCTCGGGTCGAGATCTCCTTTAGAGACTTATTTTTAGGGTTTAGGGTTAGGGTTAGGGTTAGGGTTAGGGTTAGGGTTAGGGTTAGGGTTAGGGTTAGGGTTAGGGTT
>JAOSBN010007893.1:0-83387 GCA_027563595.1 Erythroxylum suave | reverse complement strand
ATATATGAATGCATGAACATAGCCAAACAATTTTAAATAATCCTCCTGTTCTAAATTACCATCTTACCCTTCCCATCGGTGATGGGATGTTACAAAAAAAGCCGGTTGGGATGGTCACTAGGCATCTTTGGTGGGAAAAACAACACCTTGGTGGGAAAAACAGCTCATCGACATGATCGTTAGGTAACGTCAGTGGGATAAATAGCACCTTAGTGTTCCTTCGGTGGGCAAAATAGCCCATCGGCATAGTTGCTAGGCACCTTTGGTGGGAAAAATAGCACATTGTGCACATTCAATGGGAAAAACAACCCATCGACACGGCTAATAGGCAACTTCGATGGGAAAAATAACACCTTGGTGCACCATCAGTGGGAAAAACAGCCTATTGCCACGGTTGCTAGGCACCTTCAGTGGGAGAAACCACACGTTGGGCACCTTCAGTGGGAGAAATAGCATGTTGGTGCACCTTCGTTGGGCAAAATAACCCGTCGACAAGGTTGCTAGGCACCTTTAGTGGGAGAAAGTGCCCGTTGCTACACCTTCGATCAACAAAACAGCTCATCGGCACGATTGCTAGGTACCTTTTATGAGAAAAACAGAGGCTTGGTGCACCTCTGGTGAGAAAAACAGAACCTTGGTGGCCTTCGATGGGAAAAATAGCACCTTTAGTGGGCAAAACAGCCCATTGGCACAGTCCCTAGGCACCTTCGGTGGGAAACATAGCACATTGGTGCACCTTCGATACGAGAATGAGCACTTTGGTGCACCTTTTCTAGGCAAAAACAGCTCGTCGGCATGGTCACTAGGCATCTTCAGTGGGAAAAACAGCACGTTGGGCACCTTTGGTGGGAAAAATAGCAACTTCGGTAGGCAAAATTGCCCATCGGCAAGGATGCTAGGCTCCTTCAATGGGAGAAAGAGCACGTTGGTGCACCTTTGCTAGGAAAAAATAGCACGTCGGCAAGGTCGTTAGGCACGTTCAGTGGGAAGAACAGCCTGTTGGCACGGATGCTAGGCAACTTTGGTGAGAAAAACAACACGTTGGAGCACCTTAGGTGGCAAAACATCCTGTTGGCAAGGTTGCTAGGCACCTTTGCTGGGACAAACAGCACCTTGGTGCACCTTCGATGGGAAAAACAGCCCATTGGCACGGTCGCTAGGCAACTTCGGTGGCAAAAACAGCACCTTGCTGTACCTTCGGTGGGAAAAGTAGCACCTTGGTTTACCTTTGGGGGGAAAAATAGCCCGTTCGCACGGTCGCTAGGCACCTTCGGTAGGAAAAATAACACTTTGGGCACCTTTGGTTGGAAAAACAACACGTTAGTGTACCATCGGTGGGCAAAACAACCCATTGGCACAGTTGTTAGGATACTTCGGTGGGAAAAACAACAGATTGGTGCATCTTCGGTGGGAAAAATAGCACTTCGGCACAGTCGCTGGGCACCTTCGGTGAGAAAAATAGTACATTGGGCACCTTTGGTGGGAAAAACATCACCTTGGTGCACCTTCGGTAAGCAAAATAGCCCGTCAGCAAGATTTCGAGGCAACTTCGATGGGAGAAAGAGAATGTTGCTGCACCTTCAATGGGCAAAACAGCCCGTCAGCACGGTCACTAGGCACTTTTTATGGGAGAAACAGCCCTTGGGAACCTTCTGTGAGAAAAACAGCACCTTAGTGCACCTTCGGTGGGGAAAACAACAAGTCGGCACGATCGCTAGGCACCTTTCGTGGGAAAAGGAGCCTATTGGCATAGACGTTAGGCAGCTTTAGTGGGAAAAACAACACGTTGGTGCACCTAAGGTGGGAAAAATAGCCGGTTGACATGGTCGCTAGGAAACTTCCGTGGGAAAAATAGCAACTTGGTGCACCTTCAGTGGGAAAAACAACCAATTGGCATGTTCTATTGGGAAAAACAGCACGTTTGACCCCTTTGATGGAAGAAACAGCCCGTTGACACGGTCGCTAGGCAACTTTGGTGGGAAAAACAGTACTATGGTGCACGTTAGGTGGGCAAAAGACCCAGTCGGCACGGTCACTATGCAGCTTCTGTGGGAAAAACTACACCTTAGTGCACCTTCGGTTCGAAAAACAACCCATTGGCATGGTCGCAAGGCAACTTCGGTGGGAAAATTAACCTATTGGGCACCTTTGATGGGGAAAACAACATTTTGGTGCACCTTCGGTAGGCAAAACAGTCCGTTAGCACGGTCGCTTTGGACCTTCAGGAAAGATAGCACGTTGGTCCACGTTCGATGGGAAAAATAGCACATCAGCACCGTCGCTGGGCACCTTCGATGGCAAAAATAGCATGTTGGAACCCCTTCGCTAGACATCTTCGGTGGGAGAAACAGCACCTTGGTGGGCCTTTGGTGGGAAAACTAGTCTATCGGCACGGTCGTCAGCTAACATCAGTGGTAAAAATAGCACCTTGGTGTACCATCAATGGGCAAAACAGCCCATCAGTACAGTTGCTAGGCACTGTTGGCAAGAAAAACAGCATGTTGTGCACCTTCGATGGGCAAAACCACTCGTCGGCATGGTCACTGGGCAACTTCAGTGGGAAAAACAGCACCTTGGTGCACCATCGGTGGAAAAAATATCCTATTGGCACGGTAGCTAGGCAATTTCAGTGGGCGAAACAGCACTTTGGCGCACCTTCGGTGGGCAAAATAGCCCATTGGCAAGGTTGCTAGGCACCTTCAATGGGAGAAAGTACACAGTGCACCTTCGTTCGACAAAACAGCTCGTCGGCAGAGTCGCTAGGCACCTTAGGTGAGAAAAACAGAGCCTTGGTGCACCTTCTGTAACAAAACCTTGGTGTCCTTCGGTGGGAAAAATAGCACCTTTAGTGGGCAAAACAACCTATCTGCACAGTCCCTATGCACCTTTGGTCGGAAAAATAACACGTTGGTTCTCCTTCGGTGGGAAAAACAACAAGTTGGTGCTCCTTCAATGGGCAAAATAGCCTATTAGAAAAGTTTCGAGGTAACTTAAGTAAACCGCACCTTGGTGCACTTTTGGTGGGAAAACAACCAGTTTGCACGTTCACTAGGCACCTTCAGTGGGAAAAATAGCACCTTTGGTGGGAAAAACAACTCGTCGGCACAGTCGCTGGGCACCTTCCGTAGGAAAAACAACACGTTGGGCACCTTCGGTGGGAAAAATAGCACCTTCAGTGGGCAAAATATCCTATCGGAAAGGCTACTAGGCTCCTTCATTGGGAGAAAGGGCACATCGGTGCACCTTCACTGGGCAAAACAGCCCCTTAGAATGGTCGCTAGTCACTTTTTGTGGGAAAAATAGCCTATTGGGCAACTTTGTCGAGAAAAAAACACCTTGGTGAACCTTTGTTAGCCAAAACAGCACGTCAGTAAGGTCGCTAGGCACCTTCAGTAGGAAAAACAGCCTTATGGCACGGACGCTGGAGACCTTTGGTGGGAAAAATAACACGTTGGAGCACCTTAGGTGGGCAAAACATCCTGTTGGCAGGGTCGCTAGGCACCTTTACTGGGAAAACCAACACCTTGGTGCTTCTTCGGTAGGAAAAACAACCCAATGGCATGGTCACTAGGCAACTTCATTTGGAAAAGCAGCACCTTGAGGTGATTTTGGTGGGAAAAATAGCCCGCTAGCATGGTTGTCAGGCAACTTCGGTGGGAAAACAGCACGTTGGGCACCTTCGGTGGGAACAACACGTTAGTACAGCATGGTGGGCAAAACAACCTATTGGCACGGTTGTTAGGATACTTTGGTGGGAAAAACAACACCTTGGTGCACCTTTGCTGGGAAAAATAGCTCGTTGGTGCACCTTGGTGCACCTTCGGTAGGAAAAATAGCACCTTGGTGCACCTTCGATGGGCAAAACAGCCCGTCGGGACGGTTGCTAGGCACCTGCGGTGTGAAAAACAACACCATGGTGCACTTTCGGTGGGCAAAATAACACATCGGCACGATTGCTAGGCACCTTCGATTTGCAAAATAGCCCTTTGGCACGTACACTAGGATACTTCAGTGGGAAAAACAACACCATGGTACACCTTTGGCGGGAAAAACAACCCATTGGTATGGTCGCTAGGCACCTTGGTGGGAAAAACGGCCTGTTGGGCAACTTCAGAAGGAAAAATAACACGATGGTGCATCTTCGATGGGAGAAATAGCCCTTCGGTAAGCTTGCTAGGCACTTTTGGTGGGAGAAACAGCACGTTGGTGCACCTTTGGTGGGCAAAACAACCCTTCGACACGGTCGCTAAACACCTTTAGTGGGAAAAATAGCACCTTGGTGCGTCTTCGGTGGGAAAACAACCTCTTGACAAGATCGATAGGCACCATCAGTTGGAAAAACAACCCCTTACGAACCTCGGTAGGAAAAAACAGCACCTTGGTGCACCTTCGGTGGGCAAAATAGTGCGTCAGCACGGTCGGTAGGTACCTTTGGTGGGCAAAACAGTCAGATGGGGCACCTTGGGTGGGCAAAATAGCCCGTTGGCACAGTCGCTAGGACACTTCGGTTGGAAAAACAGAACCTTGGTGCACCTTCGGTGGGAGAAATAGCCCATTAGGTACCTTTGGTGGGATAAACTGCACCTTGGAGGACCTTCAGTGGGCAAAAAAACCCATCCGTACAGTTGCTAGGCACCTTTAGTGGGCAAAATGTCCAGTGGGCACGGACGATAGGCACCTTTGGTGGGCAAAACAGCACGTGAGAAGGGTCGCTAGGTACCTTTGGTGGGAAAGTTAGCACGTTGTACACTTTTGGCGGGCAAAACAGCCAGTCGGCACAGTCGCTAGGCAACTTCAATGGGAAAAACATCCTATTGGCCACCTTTGGTGGGAAAAACCACGCCATTCTGCACTTCGGTGGGCAAAAGAGCTTGTCGGCATGGTCGCTAGGCACCTTCGGTGGGAGAAACAACCCGTTGGCATGGACGCTAGGTACCTTCAGTGGGAAAAATAGCACATTGGTGCACCTTCGATGGGCAAAACAGCCTATTGGAAAGGTCACTAGGCACCTTCGGTGGGAAAAACAGCACGTTGGTGCACCTTCGGTGGGCAAAACAACCCATTAGTATGACCGCTAGACAACTTCAGTGGGAAAAATAGCACCTTGGTGCACCTTCGGTGGGAAAAACAACCCATTGATATGGTCACTGGGCACCATTGGTAGGAAAAGCAGCACCTTAAAGCACCTTCGGTTGGCAAAACTTCTCGTCGATATGGACGCTAGGCACCTTCGATGGGAAAAACAGGATGTTTGTGCAACTTTGGTGGGCAAAATAGCCCCTTGGCAGGGTCGCTAAGCACCTTCAGTGGGAAAAAAATCAAGTTGGTGCACCTTCGATGGGCAAAACGACCCATTGGCACGGCCACCAGGCAACTTTGGTGGGGAAAATAGCACATTAGTGCACCTTTGGTAGGCAAAACAACCCGTTGGCATGATCGCTGGGTAACTTCGATTTGAAAAACAACACCTTGGCGCACCTTTGGTAGGAAAAACTGCCTATTGACACGGTAGCTAGGCACCTTCGATGGGAAAAACAGCCCGTTGGGCACCTTCGATGGGAAAACCAGCACCTTAATGCACCTTCGGTGGTCAAAGTAGCCCGTCGACATGGACGCTGGGCACCTTCAGTGGGAAAAACAACATGTTGGTGCAACTTTGGTGGGCAAAAAAGCTCGTTAGCAAGGTCGCAAGGCACCTTCGGTGGGAAAATTCGCACGCTGGAACAACTTCGCTGGGCAAAATAGCCCGTTGGCCTGGTCGCCAGGCAACTTTGGTGGAAAAAACAGCACCTTGGAGCACCTTCAGTGAGAAAATCAGCCCGTTAGCATGGTAGCTAGGCATCTTTGGTGGAAAAAGCAGACCATTGGGCACCTTTGGTGGGAAAAATAGCACGTTGGAGCACCTTCAGTGGGCAAAACTGCCAGTCGGCACGGACGCTAGGCACCTTCAGTCGGAAAAATAGCACGTTGCAGCAACGTTGGTGGGCAAACTCACCTGTTAGCACGGTCGCTAGGCAGTTTCGGTGGGAAAAACAACACGTTAGTGCACCTTCGGTGGGCAAAACAACTCGTCGGCACGATTGCTGGGCAATTTCAGTAGGAAAAACAACCCATTGGCACAGTCACTAGGCTACTTCGGTGGGAAAATCAATACTTTGGTGCACCTTCAGTGAGTAAAATAGCCCGTCAGCAAGCTTGGTAGGCACCTTCAATGGGAGCAAGAGCCACTTGGTGCACCTTCGGTGGGCAAAACAGCTCATCGACATGGTAGCTAGGCACCTTCTGTAGGAAAAAGAGCATCGTGGTTGACCTTTGGAGGGAAAAACAGCCCGTTGGTCGCCTTCGGTGGGAAAAACAAGAACATGGTCACCTTTGGTGGGAAAATCAGCCCGTTGGTGTGCCATTGGTGGGAAAAACAGCCCATCGGCACAGTTGCTAGGCAACTTTGGTTGGAGAAAAAGCATGTTGGGCACCTTTGGTGGGAAAAGCAACACCTTGGTGTGCCTTCAGTAGGCGAAATAGTCCATCAGCAATGCTGCTAGGCACGTTTGGTGGAAAAAATAGCATATTGGTGCACCTTTAGTAGGCAAAATAGCCTATTGGCAAGGTCGCTAGGCATCTTCGAATGGGAAAAGAGCACTTTGGTGAACCTTAGGTGGGAAAAACAGCATGTTGGCATGGTCGGTAGGAAACTTTGGTAGGAAAAGTAGCACTTGGTGCACCTTCAGTGAGAAAGATTGCCCATTGTCACAAACGCAAGGCACCTTTAGTGGTCAAAACAGCCGGTTGGACACCTTCGGTAGGAAAAGCAGCACCTTAATATACCGTCGGTGGGAAAAACAACCCGTTGACACAGATGCTAGGCACCTTCAATTGGAGAAACAAGATGTTGGTACAACTTTGGCGGTCAAAATAGCCCATTTTCAGGGTCATGGGCCACCTTTGGTGGAAAAAAACAGCATGTTGATGCACCTTTGGTGGGCAAAATAGCTGATTGCCCGGTCCCCAGGCAACTTTGGTAGGGAAAACAACACCTTGGTGCTCCTTTTGTAGGAAAAACAGCCCGTTAGCATCGTTGCTAGGCACCTTAGGTGGGAAAAACAGGCCATTGGGCACCTTCAGTGTGGAAAACAGCACGTTCGAGCCCCTTCGATGGGTAGAACCTCCTGTTGGCATAGTCACTAGGCACCTTCGGTGGAAAAAATAAGATGCTTATGCAACTTTGATGGGCAAAACTACCCCTTGACAGGGTCGCTAGGCACCATCGGTGGGAAACAAAGCATGTTGGTGCACCTTCGATGGGAAAAACAAGATGTTTGTGCACTTTGGTGGGTAAAATAGCCCGTCGACACGATTGCTAGGCACCTTCGGTGGGAAAAATAGCACCTTGGTGCACCTTTGGTAGGAAAAATAGCCCGTTAGGCACCTTTGGTGAGAAAAATAGCCCGTTGGCATAGTCGCTAGGCATCTTAAGCGGGAAAAACAACCCGTTGGCACGGACGCTAGGCACCTTCTGTGAGAAAAACAGCACGTTGGTGTACCTTCGGTGGACAAAATAGCCAGTTGACAGGGTCGCTAGGTAAGTTTGGTTGGAAAAATAAAATGTTGGTGCACCTTCAGTGGGAAAAACAGCCATTGGCACGGTTGCTAGGCATCTTTATGGGAAAAATAGCCCGTTGGCCACCTTCGGTTAGGAAAAAAACTTTTGTACACCTTCGGTGGGCAAAACAGCCTATTGGCTTGGTCGCTAGGCATCTTCAGTAGGGAAAACAGTACGTTGGTGCACGTTTGGTGGGCAAAACAGCCCGTTGGCACGGTCGTTAGGCAACTTTGGTATGAAAAACAGCACCTTGGTGCACCTTCGGTGGGAAAAACTACCTATTGCCATGGTCGCTTGGCATCTTCGATGGGAAAAATAACCCGTTAGCACTGACGCTAGACACCTTCGGTGGGAAAAAAAGCACGTTTGTGCACCTTCGGTGGGTAAAACAGCCTGTTGGCAGGGTCACAAGTCACCTTTGGTGGGAAAAATAGTACGTTAGGCAAAACAGCCCGTTAGCGCACCTTCGGTAGGCAAAATAGCCCGTTAGCTTGATTGCTAGGCAACCTCAGTGGGAAAAATAATACCTTGGTGCACCTTTGGTGGAAAAAACAACCTATTGGCATGGTCACTAGGCACCTTGGTAGGAAAAACAACACTTCAAAGCACCTTCAATGGGCAAAACTACTCATCAACATGGATGCTAGGCACGTTTGGTGGGTAAAACAGGATGTTTCTGCAACTTCGGTGGGCAAAATAGCCCCTTGGTTGGGTCGCTAGGCACCTTCGATGGTAAAAAAAGTAGGTTAGTGCACCTTCAATGGGCAAAACAGCCCGTTGGCACGGTCACCAGGCAACTTTGATGGGGAAAATAGCACATTATTTCACCTTCGGTGATCAAAACAGCTCGTTGGTACGGTCGCTAGGCAACTTCGAGTTGAAAAACTGCATTTTGGGGCATCTTTGGTGGGAAAAACTGCCCATTGGCACAGTCACTAGGCACCTTCGATGGGAAAAACAACTCATTGGGCACCTTCGGGGGAAAAACCAGCACCTTAATGCACCTTCGGTAGTCAAAACAGCCCATCGACATGGATGCTACGCACCTTCAATCAAAAAAATAGTACGTCGATACAACTTCATTGGGCAAAAAAGCCAGTTGGCAGGGTCGTGAGCCACCTTTGTTGGGAAAATCCACATGTTGGAACACCTTTGGTAGGAAAAATAGCTCGTTGACCCAGTCGTCAGGCAACTTTGGTGGGAAAAACAGTACCTTGGTGCTCCTTAAGTGGGAAAACAACCTAGTAGCACGATTGCTAGGCATCTTTGGTGGAAAAAACAGACTATTGGGCACCTTTAGTGGGAGAAATAGCACGTTGGAGCACCTTCAGTGGGAAAAAAAGCACGTCGGCACGGACACTAGGCACCCTTGGTAGGAAAAACTGTATGTTTGTGCAACTTCGGCGGGTAAAACAGCACCTTCATAGGGTCACTAGCCACCTTCGGTGGGAAAAAAAAGCATGTTGCTGCACCTTCGGTGGGCAAAACAGCTCATTGGCATGGTCGTAAGGTAACTTCCATAGGAAAAATAGCATCTTGGTGGGAAAAGTAGCACCTTGGTGCACCTTCAGTGGGCAAAATAGCTCGTCGGCAAGGTTTCTAGGCACCTTTGGTAGGAAAAATAGCATATTGGTGCACCTTTAGTGGGCAAAACAGCCTATTGGCAAGGTCGCTAGGCACCTTTGGTGGGGAAAAGAGCACTTTGGTGAACCTTCGGTGGGAAAAATAGCCCGTTGGCACGGTTGCTAGGAAACTTTGGTGGGAAAAATAGCACCTTGGTGCACCTTTGGTGGGAAAAATTGCCCATTGGCACAAACGCTAGGCACCTTTGGTGGGAGAAACAGACCGTTGGGCACCTTTGGTAGGAAAAATAGCACCTTAATATACTGTCGGTGGGAAAAACAACCCATTGACATAGATGCTAGGCACCTTCAATGGGAAAAACAGGATGTTGGCACAACTTTGGCGGTCAAAATAGCCTTTCGACACAGTCGCTAGGCACCTTCGGTGGGAATAATAGCATCTTGGTGCACCTTTGGTGGGAAAAATAGCCCTTTAGCAAGGTTGTTAGGCCCCTTAGATATGAGAAACAACACCTTGGTGCACCTTCGGTGGGTAAAACAGTCAGTTGGTAGAGTCCCTAGGCACCTTCGGTGGGAAACATAGCATCTTGGTGCATCTTCGGTGAGCAAAATAGCTCCTCGGCACGGTCGCTTAGCACCTTCGATGGGTAAAACAACTAGTTGGCCCAGTCATCTGGCAACTTCGGTGGGGAAAACATCATGTTTGTGCTCCTTCAGTGGGAAAAACTACCCATTGGCATGGTCACTAGGCACCTTCGGTGGGAAAAACAACCCATTAGACACCTTCGATGGGAAAAACAACACGTTGGAGCGCCTTTGGTGGGCAAAACCACCCATTCGCACGGTCCCTAGGCACCTTTGGTGGAAAAACAGGATGTTTGCACAACTTCGATTGGCAAAACAACCCTTTAGTATTGTCGCTAGGCACCTT
The DNA here is from genome assembly GCA_027563595.1 of Erythroxylum suave. Classification (NCBI taxonomy): domain Eukaryota; kingdom Viridiplantae; phylum Streptophyta; class Magnoliopsida; order Malpighiales; family Erythroxylaceae; genus Erythroxylum; species Erythroxylum suave. The sequence continues at coordinate 73,273 of JAOSBN010007893.1, read as the reverse complement.
CGATAGAAAAAAAAGCAGATTGGTGCACCTTCAGTGGGCAAAACAGCCAGTTGGCACAGTCGCCAGGCAACTTTGGTGAGAAAAATAGCACCTTGGTGCACCTTCTATGGGCAAAACAACCCGTCAACACGGATGTTAGGCCCTTTCGGTGGGAAAAACAGCACGTTGGTGCACCTTTTAATGAGTAAAACGGTCCGTCGGCACATTCATTAGGCACCTTGGGCGGCCAAAACAGCAGGTGGGTGCACCTTCGATGGGAAAATAGCCGGTCGACACAGTCGCTAGGCACCTTCGGTGGGAAAAACAACACGTTGGTGCACCATCAGTAGGCAAAATAGACCGTTAGTACGGTCGCTAGGCATCTTCGGTGCAAAAAATAGCACCTTGATGCACCTTTGGTGGGAAAAATAGCCCTTTAGCAAGGTTGCTAGGCAACTTAGATGTGAGAAACAACATCTTGGTGCACCTTCGGTGGGCAAAACAGTCGGTTGGTAGGGTCCCTAGGCACCTTCGGTGGGAAAACTAGCATCTTGGTGCATCTTCGGTGAGCAAAATAGCTCCTCGGAACGGTCGCTTGGCACCTTCGGTGGGAATATCAACCCCGTGGCCACCTTCAATAGGAAAAACAACACCTTAACGCACCTTCGGTGGGAAAAACAACCCATCGACAGGGACGCTAGGCACCTTCAGTGGGAAAAACAACACGTTGGGCAAAATAACCCATTGGTAGGGTCGTGAGGCACCTTCTGCGGGAAAAACAACATGGTGGTGCACATTCGGTTGGCAAAACAATTGGTTGGCCCGGTCATCAAGTAACTTCGGTGGGAAAAATAGCACCTTGGTGATCCTTCAGTGGGAAAAATTGCCCATTGGCACGGTCATTGGGTACCTTTGGTGGGAAAAATAGCACGTTGGAGCACCTTAGGTGGGCAAAACTGCCCATCAGCACAGTCGCTAGGCACGTTTGGTGGAAAAATAGGATGTTTATACAACTTCGGTGGACAAAACAGCCCCTTCGCAGGGTCACTAGGCACCCTCGACGGGGAAAAAAACACATTGGTGCACCTTCGGTGGGTAAAACAACCCATTGGCACAGTAACTGGGCAACTTCGGTGGGAAAAATAGCACCTTGATGCGCCTTTTATAGGTAAAATAGCCCATCGACATGGTCACTGGCCACCTTCGGCAGGAAAAATAGGACGTTGGTGCACCCTCGGTGGGCAAAACAGCCTATCCGCACGGTCGCTAGGAATCTTTGGTGGGAAAAACGGCACCTTGGTGCACCTTCAGTGGGAAAAATTGCATGTCAGCAAGGTTGCTAGGCCCCTCTGGTGAGAGAAAAAACACATTGGTGCACCTTCGGTGGGCAAAACTGCCCATTGGCACGGTCGTTTGGCACCTTCGGTGCAAAAAACAACCCATTGGGCACCTTCGGTGGGAAAAACAACACCTTAATGCAACTTTAGTGGGAAGAACAACCCGTCAACACTGATGCTAGGCACCTTTAGTGCGAAAAACAACACGTTGGTAAAACTTTGGTGGGACAGGATCGCGAGGCACCTTTCTTGGGAAAAATAATACATTGGTGCATCTTTGGTGGGAAAAAGAAGTGGTTGGCCCGATCGCCAGGCTACTTCGGTAGGAAAAACAGCATCTTGCTGCTCCTTCAGTGGGAAAAACTGCACATTGGCATGTTCGCTAGGTACCATCGGTGAGAAAAACAGCCCGTTGGGCAACTTCGGTGGGAAAAACAGCACGTTGGAGCACCTTAGGTGGGTAAAACCGTCCGTCGGCACGGTCGCTAGGCACCTTCAGTGGAAAAACAGGATGTTTGTGTAACTTCGGTGGGCAAAACAGTGCTTTAATAGGGTCGCTAGGCACCTTTGGTGGGAAAAAAACATGTTGTTGCACCTTCAGTGGGCAAAATAGCCTGTGGCACAGTTGCTAGGCAACTTCGGTGACAAAAATAGCACCTTGGTGCACCTTTGATTGGCAAGACATTCCATTAGCACAATCGCTACGCACCTTCGGTGGCAAAAACAACACGTTGTTGCACCTTTGGCGGGAAAAACAGCACCTTGGTGCACCTTCAGTAGGCAAAACAACCCGTCGGCACGGTCCCTAGGCATCTTCGATGGGAAAAATAGCACCTTGGTGCACCATCGGTGGGAAAATAGCCCTTTAGCAAGGTTTCTAGGCCCCTTCGCTGAGAGAAATAGCACGTTCGTGCACCTTCGGTGGGTAAAACAGCCTGTTGGTAGGGTCGCTAGGCACCTTCAGTGGGAAAAATAGCACGTTTGTGCACCTTTAGTGGGAGAAACAGCAGTTGGAACGGTCACTAGGTAACTTCAGTAGGAAAAACAACACTTGGGTGCAACTTGGGTGGGAAAAATAGTCCATTGGCACGGTCACTAGGCACCTTCATGGGAAAAATAGCCCGTTGGCTACCTTCGATTAGAAAAAAAAACTTTGGGTACCTTCAGTGCGGAAAACAACACCTTCGGTAGGCAAAACAGGCCCTGGCACTAGGCACATTTGGTGGGATAAACAACTTGTTTGTGTACCTTTGGTGGGCAAAACAGCCAGTCAACACAATCGCTAGGCACTTTCATGGGAAAAATAGCCCGTTGGGCACCTTTGGTTAGAAAAACAAAACTTTGGTGCACACTCGGTAGGAAAAATAGCCCGTTCCCATGGACGCTAGGCACTTTTTGTGGGAGATACAGCACGTTGGTGCACTTTGGTGGGCAAAACAGCCAGTTGGCAGGGTCGCTAGGCACCTTTTGTAGGAAAAATAGAATGTTGGTGCACCTTCATTGGCAAAAACAACCGTTGGCGCAGTCGCGAGGCAGCTTTATGGTAAAAACAACCCGTTGGCCACCTTTGGTTAGGGAAAAAACTTTGGCGCACCCTCGGTGGGAAAAACAGCTTGTTGGCAAGGTCGTTAGGCATGTTCGGTGGGGAAAATAGCACGTTGGTACACATTCGATGGCCAAAACAACCTACTGGCACGGTCGCTAGGCAACTTTTGTGGGAATAATAGTTCTTTGGTGCACCTACAGTGGGAAAAACTGCCGATTGGCACATTCGCTTGGCACCTTCGATGGGAAAAACAACCCGTTGGCCACCTTCGGTGAGAAAAGCCACACCTTAATGCACCTTCAGTGGGTGAAACAATCAGTCAACAAGGACGCTAGGCACCTTTACTGGGAAAAACAGCACGTTGGTAAAACTTCGATGGGACAAACAACCTGTTGGCAGGGTCACGAGGCACCTTCGATGGGAAAAACAGCACGTTGGTGCACCTTCGGCTGGTAAAACATTGGTTGGCTCGGTCGCCAGGCAACTTCAGTAGGAAAAAATAGCTCCTTGGTGCCTCTTCAGTGGGAAAAACTACCCATTGGCACGATCACTAGGTACCTTCGGTAGGAAAAATAGCCCGCTGGGGACCTCGGTGGGAAAAACAACACGTTGGTGCACTTTAGGTTGATAAAACCGCTCATCGACACGGTCACTAGGCACCTTCAGTGGAAAAATAGGATGTTTGTGCAACTTCGGTGGGCAAAATAGCCCCTTGCCAGGGTCGCTAGGCACCTTCGGTGGGGAAAAAAGCAAATTGCTACACCTTCGTTGGGAAAACAACTCGTTGGCACAGTCGCCAGGCAACTTCGGTGGGAAGAATAGCACCTGGGTGCACCTTCAGTGGGAAAAATAGCCCAACGGAGTACGAAAAATAGCCAGTCAGCAAGGTTGCTTGGCCCCTTCGGTGAGAGAAACATAACATTGGTGTACCTTCGGTGGGAAAAACAGCAGGTTGGTGCACCTTCAGTGCGAAAAACAGCTATTGGAACGGTTACTAGGAAACTTCAGTGGGAAAAACAGCACATGGGTGCACCTTCGGTGGGAAAAATAGCCCATTGGCACGGACGCTAGGGACCTTTATAGGAAAAACAACATGTTGGCTGCCTTTGGCTAGAAGAAAAGCTTTCGTGCACCTTCCTCAGGAAAAACGGTTTGTTAGCACGGTCGCCAGGCACCTTCGATGGGAAAAATAACCTATTGGGTACCTTGGGTGGGAAAAACAACACCTTCATTGAGCAAAACAGCCCTTCGGCACTAACACTAGGCACCATTGATGGGAGAAACAGCACGTTTGTGCAGCTTCGGTGGGCAAAAGAGCCCATCCGCACAGTCGCTAGGCACCTTTGGTGGGAAAAATAGCATGTTGGTACACCTTCAGTGGGCAAAATAGCTCCACGGCACGATCTCTAGGCAACTTCGGTGGGAAAAACAACACCTTTGGTGCACCTTCGATGGGCAAAATAACACCTTGGTGCATCCTCGAGGGGGAAAACAGGTCGTTGAGCACCTTCGGTGAAAAGAACAGCACCTTGGTGCACCTTCGGTGGGTTAAATAACCCATCAACAAGGATGCTAAGCACCTTCAGTAGGAGAAAGAGTAAGTGGGTGCACCTTCGGTGGGCCAAACAGCTCGTCGGCACGATCACTAGACAATTTAGTGGGAAAAATCGCCCGTTGGGCACCTTCGGTAGGAAAAACAGCACCTTAGTGCACCTTCGGTGGTCAAAATAGCATGTTGGTGCACCTTCGGTGGGAAAAACTGCCCATTGGAATAGTTTCTTGGCACCTTTAGTGGGAAAAACAGCACCTTAATGCTCCTTCAGTGGGAAAAACAGCCCGTCAACACAGACGCTAGGAACCTTCATTGGGAAAATCAACACGTTGGCAAAACTTTGGTGGGAAAAACAGCCCGTTGGCATGGTCACAAGGCATCTTCGACGGGAAAAACAACATGTTACTGTTCCATCAGTGGGAAAAATTGCCCATTGGCACGATCGCTAGGCACCTTCGGTGGGAAAAACAACATGTTGCAGCACCTTAGGTAGGCAAAACCATCGATCAACACGGTCGCTAGGCACTTTCGGTGAAAAAACAGGATGTTTGTGCAACTTTGGTGGGACAAACAGCCCCTTGGCATGGTCATTAGGCATGTTGGTGCACCTTCGGTGGGCACATTTGGGCTCCTTTAGTGGGCAAAACAACCCGTTGGCACAGACGCCAGGCAACTTTGGTGGGAAAAATAGCACCTCGGTGCACCTTCGGTGGGTAAAATAGCCTGTTGGCACGGTCGCTAGGCCCCTTTGGTGAGAAAAACATAACCTTGGTGCACGTTCAGTGGGTAGAACAACCCATCGGCACGGTGGCTAGGCATCTTCGGTGTGAAAAATAGCACCTTGATGCACCTTCAGTAGGAAAAATAACACGTTAGCAAGGTTGCTAAGCCCCTTCGGTGAGAGAAACAACACGTTAGTGCACCTTCGGTGGGCAAAATAGTTGGTTGGTAGGGTCGATGGGAAAACCATCACGTTGGTGCACCTTTAGTGTAAAAAATAGCTATTGGAATGGTTACTAGGAAACTTTAGTGGGAAAAACAGCACTTGGGTGCACCTTTGGTGGGAAAAATGGGCCATTAGCACGGTCGCTAAGCACCATTATAGGAAAAACAGCCCGTTGGCTGCCTTTAGCTAGAAAAAAAACTTTGGTGCACCTTCGCTAGAAAAACCAACTTGATGGCACGGTCGCCAAGCATCTTTGATGGGAAAAACAGCCCGTTAGGTACCTTGCGTGGGAAAAACAACACCTTTGGTGGGCAAAACAGCCCCTCGGCACTAACACTAGGCACCTTCGGTGGGAGAAAAAATACTTTTATCCCCCTTCGGTGGATAAAACAGTCCGTTGGGTACCTTCAGTGAGAAAAACAGCACCTTGGTGCACCTTCGATGGGTTAAATAACCCGTCGGCAAGGTTGCTAAGCACCTTCAGTGGGAGAAAGAGTACGTTGGTGCACCTCTGGTGGGCAAAATAGCCCACAGGCACGATCGCTAGACACTTTTTATGGGAAAAATTGCCTGTTGGGCACCTTTTATGGGAAAAACTACACCTTGGTGCACCTTCGGTGGGCAAAACAGCACATCGGTGCACATTCGGTTGGCAAAATAGCCAATTGGCATGGTCGCTAGGCAACTTCGGTGGTAAAAACAACACATCGGTTCACCTTAGGCACCTTAGACACCTTCGGTGGGCAAAATACCCCGTTAGCAAGGTCGCTAGCCCCCTTTGGTGGGAAAAACAACACCTTGGTGCCCCTTTGGTGGGCAAAACAACTTGTCGACACAGTCGCTAGGCATCTTCGGTGTGAAAAAGAGCACCTTGGTGCACCTTCAATGGGAAAAATAGCTCGTCAGCAAGGTTGCTAGGCCCCTTCGGTGAGAGAAACAGCACGTTGGTGCACCTACGGTGGGAAAAACAGTCGGTTGGTAGAGTCGCTAGGCATCTTCGGTGGGAAAACAACACATTGGTGCACCTTTGGTGGGAAAAACAACCGTTGGCTTGGTCGTTAGGAAACTTCATTGGGAAAAACAAAACTTTGGTACACCTTCGGTGGTAAAAGTAGCCCATTGGCACTGTCGCTAGGCACCTTCATGGGAAAAATAGCCTGTTGGCCCACCTTCGACTAGAAAACAGACTTTGGTCCACCTTCGATGGGAAAAACGGCCTATTGGCACAATCTCTAGGCACCTTCGGTGGGAAAAACAGCCTGTTGGGTACCTTGGGGGGAAAAACAACACCTTTGGTGTGCAAAATAGCCCCTCGACACTAACACTAGGCACCTTCGGTGGGAGAAATAGCAAGTTTGTGTACCTTCGGTGGGTAAAACAGCCAGCCGGGCACATTCGGTGAGGAAAACAACACCTTCGGTGGGTTAAATAACCCGACGGCAAGGTTACTAAGCAACTTTAGTTGGAGAAAGAGCACGTTGGTGCACCTCTGGTGGGCAAAACAACCCGTTGGCACAGTCTTTAGACACTTTTGGTGGGAAAACCGCTCGTTGGGCACCTTCGATGGGAAAAACAGCACCTTGGAGCACCTTTAGTGGGCAAAACAGCACATTGGCATGGTCGCTAGGCAACTTCGGTGGTAAAAACAACACCTTGGTGCACCTTCGGTGGGTAAAACAGCCAATTGACGTGGATGCTAGGCACCTTCGGTGGGAAAAACGGCACGTTGGTGCACCTTCGATAGGTAAAATAGCCTGATAGTAGGGTTGCTAGGCATCTTAGATGGGAAAAACAACACATTGGTGCAGCTTTAGTGGGAAAAGCAGTCGTTGGCATGTTCGCTAGGAAACTTCGTTGGAAAAAACAGCACCTTCGGTGGGAAAAGTAGGCCGTTGGCATAGTCGCTAGGCACTTTGATAGGAAAAGCAGCCCGTTAGGCACCTTCGGTTAAAAAAATAGAACTTTGGTGCACCGTCGATGGGATAAACAACCTGTTGGCACTGTGGCTAGGCACATTCGATGGGAAAAACAGCATGTTGGTGCACCTTTGGTGGGTAAAACCACTCATCATCACGGTCGCTAGCCACCTTTAGTGGCAAAAAAAGCATCTTGATGCATCTTTGGCTCTCCTCGGCATGGTCACAAGGAAACTTCAATGGGAAAAACAACACCTTGGTGCACTTTAATGGGAAAAACAGTCCATTGGGCAGCTTAGGTTGGAAAAACAGCACCTTCGGTGGAAAAAATAACCCGTCGGTAAGGTTGTTAGCACCAAGGTGGGAGAAACAACACCTTGGTGCATCTTTTGTGGGAAAAACAACTCGTTGGGCACCTTCGATGGGAAAAATAGCATCTTGGTGCACCTTCAGTAGGTTAAATAACCCTTCGGCAAGCTTGCTAAGCACCTTCAATGGCAGAAAGAGCACGTTGGTGCACCTTTGGTGGGCAAAACAACTCGTCAGCATTATCGTTAGACACTTTTGATTGGAAAAAGCGCCCGTTGGGCACCTTCGGTGAGAAAAATAGCACCTTGGTGCACCTTCGCTGGGAAAAACAGAACGCCAACATGGTCTCTAGGCACCTTCAATGGGAAAAACAGCCCATTGGCATAGACGCTAGGCTCCTTCGGTGGGAAAAACAACACATTGGCGAGGTAGCTAGGCACCTTCGGTGGGCAAAAAGCACGTTGGTGCACCTCCGGTGGGAAAAAAACCCCATTGGCACAGTCGCTAGGGAACTTCGGTGGGAAAAATAGTACCTTGGTGCACCTTTTGTTGGAAAAACAGCCCATTGGCACAGTCGCTAGGCACCTTCTATGGGAAAAACAGTCCGTTGGGCACCTTCGATGGCAAAAACAGCCTATTGGGCACCTTTGGTTGGAAAAACAACATCTTTGGTGGGCAAAACAGCTCATTGGCATGGTCGCTAAGCAGCTTCGGTGGGAAAAACAACATGTTGGTGCACCTTAGGTTGGCAAAAGAGCCAGTAGGCATGGTAATTATGCAACTTCAATGGGAAAAACAACACCTTGGTTAACCATCAATGGAAAAAACAGCCCGTTGGCACAGTCGCTAGGCATCTTCTGTTGGAAAAACAGCCTGTTGGGCACCTTCTACAGGAAAAACAACACCTTGGTTCACCTTTGGTGGGCAAAACAGCCTATTAGCACAGACTCTAGGCACTTTTGGTGGGAAAAACAACACGTTGGTGCACCTGTTGTAGGCAAAACAGTCACTTAGCACAATCACTAGGCACCTTCGGTGGGAAAAATAGCACGTTGGTGCACTTTCAGTGGACAAAATCACCAGTCGGCATGGACACTAGGTACCTTCGGTAGGAAAAACAGCACGTTGGTGTAGCTTGGGTAGGCAAAATGGCCCATCAGCATGGTGGCTAGGCACCTTCGGTGGGAAAAACAACACGTTGGTGCGCCTTCAGTGGGCAAAACATCGTGTTAGCACAGTTGCCAAACAACTTCGGTGGGAATAGCAACAACTTTGTGCATCATCGATGGGAAAAATAGCTTATTGGCATGGTCATTTGGCACCTTTGGTGGGGAAAACAACTCGTTGGGCACCTTCGGTGGGAAAAACAACACCTTGGTGCAGCTTCGGTGGGAAAAATAGCCCGATCGCAACGTTGCTAGGCACCTTTGGTGGGAGAAACAGCACCTTGGTGCACATTTGGTGGGAAAAACAACCTGTTGGGCATTTTTAGTGGGGAAAACAGCACCTTGGTGCACGTTCGGTGGGCAAAACAGCCCGTCGACACATTCGCTAGGCACTTTTTATGGGAGAAACAACCCACTCGGCACCTTCGGTGAGAAAAACAACACCTTGGTGCATCTTCGGTGGGCAAAATAGCACGTCGGGTACGGTTGCCAGGCAACTTCAGTGGGAAAAGCAGCACCTTGGTGTGCCTTGGGTGGGCAAGAGAGCCAGTGGCCACAGTTGCTGCATAACTTTGATAGGAAAAACAACACCTTAGGGCATCTTTGGTGGAAAAAATAAGCCATTCGCACGGTTACTAGGCACCTTTAGTGGGAAAAATAGCCTGTTGGTCACCTTCATTGGGAAAAACAGCCCCTTGGCTCACCTTCGGTAGGTAACACAAGTCGTTAACTCAGGCGCTAGGCACCTTGGATGGGAAAAAGCAACATGTTGGTGTAGCTTCAGTGGGCAAAACAACTCATCAAGATGGTCGCTAGGCACCATCGGTGGGAAAAATAACACATAGATGCACCTTTGGTGGGCAAAATAGCCCATCAGCACAGATGGTAGGCAACTTCTGTGGGAAAAACAGTACGCTGGTGCACCTTCGGTGGCCAAAATAGCCCATTGGCAAGGTTGCTAGGCCCCATGGTGGTGAAAATAGCATAGGTGCACCTTCGATGGGCAAAACAACCCGTCAACACTGTCGCCAGGCAACTTCAGTCGAAAAAATGGCACCTTGGTGCATCATCAGTGGGAAAAATAGCCCATTGGCACGTTTGCTAGGCGCTTTTGTTGATAAAATAGCCCGTTGGGCACCTTCAATGGGAAAAACAACACGTTGGTGCACCTTCAGTGGGAAAAAAAGCCCGTCGGCACGTTGCTAGGCCCTTTCGGCGAGAGAAAAAATAACCCATTGGCATGGTCGCTAGGCACCTTCATTGGAAAAACAGCCCGTTGGGCACCTTTAGTTAGAGAAACATAACCTTGGTGCACCTTCGGTGGGAAAACAACACCTTCACTGGGCAAAACAACCTGTAGGCACAGACGCTAGGCACCTTCTGTGGGAAAAACAACAACTTGATGCACCTTCGAGGGGCAAAATGGCCCATCGACATGGCCGCTAGGCAACTTTGGTGGGAAAAACAAAACCTTGGTGCACATTTAGTGGGCAAAACAGCTAGTCGACACGGTCACTAGGTAACTTTGGCGAGAAAAACAACACCTTAGTGTACCATTTGTGGGAAAAATAGCTTGTTTGCACAATTCCTAAGCACCTTCGATGGGAAAAATAGCCCGTTGGGCACCTTCAGTGGGAAAAACAACACCTTGGTGCACCTTCGGTGGGAAAAATAGCCCTTCAACAAGGTTGATAGGCACCTTCGGTGGGAGAAACAGCGCCTCGGTGCACATTTGGGGGGGAAAACAGCCCATTGGGCACCTTCGGCAGGAGAAGCAACATCTTGGTGCACCTTCAGTGGGCAAGGTTGCTAGACACATTCAGTGGGAGAAAAAGCACGTTGGTGTCCCTTCGGTGGGCAAAATAGCCTGCCGGTTGTGAAAAATGGCTTGTTGGCACAGACATTAGGCACCTTTGGTAGGAAAAACAACACGTTGGCAAGGTCGTTGGGCACCTTCGGTGGGAAAAACAGCACGTTGGTGCACCTTCAGTGGGAAAAACAACCCATTGCGACAGTCACTAGGCAACTTCTGTGGGAAAAATAGCATCTTCGTGCACCTTTCGTGGGAAAACAATCCATTGGTACGGTCGCTAGGCACCTTCTGTGGGAAAAACAACCTGTTGGCACTTTCGGTGGGAAAAACAGCCTGTTGGGCACCTTTGGTGGGAAAACTAGCTCCTTTAATGGGCAAAACAGCCAGTCGGCAAGCTCGTTAGGCAACTTTTGTGGGAAAAATAGCACCTTAGTGCACCTTAGGTAGGAAAAAGAGATTGTTGGCATAGTCGCTACGCAACTTCGATGGGAAATACAGCAGCTTGGTACACCTTCGGTGTAAAAAATAGCCCGTTGGCACAATCACTAGGCACCTTCAGCGGATAAAACGCCTTGTTGGCCATCTTCAGCAGGAAAAATAGCACCTTGGTGCACATTAGATGGGCAAAACAGCTCGTCAGTACAAACGCTAGGCACTTTCGGTGGGAAAAACAACACGTTGGTCCACCTTTGATGAGAAAAACAGCCTATTAGCACGGTCGCTAGGTAACTTCGATGGGAAAAACACCTTAGGGCACCATCTATGGGAAAAGTAGAACTTTGGCATGGTTACTAGATGCCTTCGTGGGACAAATAGCCCATTCGGCACCTTGGGTTAGAAAAAAAACCCTTGGTGCACCTTCTGTGAGAAAAGTAGCCCGTTGGCATGATCGCTAGCACCTTCGATGGGAAAAACGGCCCATTGGACACCTTCGGTGGGAAAAACAACCTGTTGGGCACTTAAGTGGGAAAAAGAACATCTTTAATGGGCAAAATAGCCCATCTGTACAGTCCCTAGCCAACTTTGGTGAAAAAAACAGGACCTCAGTGCCCCTATGGTGGGCAAAATAGTCTATTAGCATTGATGTTGGGCACCTTCGGTGGGAAAAACATCACTTTGGTGCACCTTCAATGGGTAAAACAGCCCATCTGCATAGTCGCTAGGAACCATCGTTGAGAAAAATAGCACGTTGGTGCACCTTTGGTGGGCAAAACAGTCTGTCGGCACGATCGCTAGGCAACTTCAGTGGAAAAACAGCACCTTGGTGCACCTTTGGTGGGAAAAACGGCCCATTGGGCACCTTCGGTGGGAAAAACAACCTATTGGGCACCTTCGGTGGGAAAAATAACACCTTTGGTGGGCCAAATAGCCCATCTGCATAATTACTAGCCAACTTTGGCGGAAAAAATAGGACTTCGGTGCACAGTCTATTAGCATAGATGCTAGGCACCATCGGTAGGAAAAACAACACTTTTGTGCACCTTCAGTGGGTAAAACAGCCCATCCGTACAGTTGCTAGGCATCATCATTGGGAAAAATAGCACATTGGTGCACCTTTGGTGGGCAAAACAGTCCGTCGGCACAGTCGCTAGGCAACTTTAGTGGGAAAAATAGTGCCTTGATGAAACTTTGGTTGGAAAAACAACCCATTGGGCACCTTCGGTGGGAAAAATAACACCTTCGATAGGAAAAAAATTTAATTGGCACAGTCCCTAGGAAACTTCGGAGCAAAAAATAGCCCAATTGCACGGTCATTAGGAACTTTTTGTAGGAAAACAACCCGTTCAGCACCTTTGGTAGGAAAAATAGCCTGTTGGGCACCTTCGGTGGGAAAAACAGCACTTTCAGTGGGTAAAACAAACCGTCGGCACGATCCCTAGGCAACTACGGTGGGAAAACGACACCTTGGTGCGCCTTAGGTAGGCAAAAGATCCAGTTGACACAGTCGCTATGCAGCTTATATGGGAAAGATAGCATATTGATGCACCTTTGGTGGGAAAGCTAACCCATCAGCACGATCGCTAGGCACCTTTGGTGGGAAAAATAGCCTATTAGGCACATTCGATGGGAAAAACATCTCCTCGGTACACCTCCGATAAGTGAAACAGTATTTTAGCACAAACGCTAGACTCCTTTGGCGGGAAAAATAGAACATTGGTGCAGCTACGATGGGCTAAACAGCACATCGACATAGTCACTAGCCACATTCGATGGGAAAAACAGCATGTTGGTGCACCTCTGTTGGGCAAAACAGCCAGTCGGCATGGTTGTAGGCAACTTCGATGGAAAAGATAGCACCTTTGGTGGGAAAAACAGCCCATTGGCACTGTCGCTAGACACCTTCGGTGGGAAAAACAATCCGCTAGGCACCTTTGGTGGGAAAAATAGACTGTTGAACACCTTCGATAGGCAAAACAACCAATCTGCACAGTTGTTAGGCAACTTTGGTATAAAAAATAGCACCTTAGTGCACCTTCGATGGGGAAAACAGTCTGTTAGCACAGACACTAGGCACCTTCGATGGGAAAAACAGCACGTTGGTGTGCCTTAAGTGGCTAAAACAACTCATCGGCACAGTCACTAGGCACCTTCGGCGGGAAAAACAGCACGTTGATGCACCTTTGGTGAGTAAAATAGCCCATCGGCACAGTCGATAGGCACTTTCGGTGGGAAAAACAGCACGTTGGTGCACCTTTGAATGACAGAATAGCCCATCTGCACGGTCGCTGGGCAACCTCGGTGGGAAAAACAACACCTTAGTGCACCTTAGGCAGGAAAAAGAGCTAGTGAGCACGGTCGCTATGCAGCTTCAGTTGGAAAAACAACGCATTGGTGTACCTTTAGTGGGAAAAATAGCCCGTTGGCATGGTTCCTTTGCAACTTCCGTGGGAAAAACAACACCTTGGAGCAACTTCGGTGGGAAAAACAGCCCATTGACCCGGTCACTAGGCAACTTCCGTGGGAAACACAATCTGTTGGGCACCTTCAGTGGAAACAACAGCACCTTCGGTGGGCAAAATAACCCATCAGCGCGGTGGCTAGGAAATTCGGTGGGAAAAACAGCACGTTAGGTAGGAAAAAGAGCCAGTGGGCAAGGTCGCTACGTAGCTTTGATGGGAAAAACAACACATTGGTGCACCTTCGGTAGGAAAACAGCCCGTTGGCATGGTCCCTAGGCAACTTCGGTGAGAAAAATAGCACTTTGGTGAAGCTTCGGTGGGAAAAACAGCCTATTGCGCACCTTTGGTGCGAAAACAACACTTTTTGTGCGCAAAACAACTCATTGGCACGGTCGCTAGGCAACTTCGATTGGAAAAATAGTCGGTCAGCACTGTCTCTAGGCAATTTCGACGGGAAAAACAGCTGGTCGACACTGTCACTATGTAGATTGATTGGGAAAAACAGCACATTGGTGCACTTTCAGTGGGAAAAAAACCATCAACACGGTCGCTAGGCACCTTTGGAGGGAAAAACAGCCTGTTGGGCACCTTCGAAGTGAAAAACAACACCTTGGTGCACCTTCGGTGGGCAAAACAGTTTGTCAGCGTGAACGCTAGGCACCTTTGGTGGGAAAAACAGCACGTTGGTGCACCTTTGGTGGGTAAAATAGACCATCGGCATAGTCGCTAGACAACTTCGGTGGGAAAAACAACACGTTGGTGCACCTTCAGTGGGCAAAACAGCCCATTGACACGGACGCTAGACAACTTCGATGGGGAAAATAGTATCTTGGTGTGCCTTCGGTGGGAAAACCAACCCATTGGGACAATCATTAGGCACCTTCGATGGGAAAAATAGCCTGTTGGGCACCATCAGTGGGGAAAACAACATCTTGTGCACCTTTGGTGGGAAAAACAATCTGTCTCCACAGTCGCTTGGCAACCTCGGTGCAAAAACCAACACCTTGGTGCATCTTCGGTTGAAAAAATAGTCTATCAGCACGGATGCTAGGCAGCTTCGGTGGGAAAAACAGCCCATTGGCACGATCTCTAGGCACCTTCGCTGGTAGCTTCGGTAGGAAAAACAGCTCGTTGGGCACTTTCGGTTGAAAAAATAGCACTTTTCTACACCTTTGGTAGGCAAAATAGCTGGTCGACAAGGTTACTAGGGCCCTTCGGTGGGTAGACTAGCTCGTCGGCAGGATCATTAGGCACCTTCGGTGATCAAAATAGCCTGTTGCTACAATCGTCAGGCCCCTATCGTAGGAAAAATTGCACGTTGGGCACCTTCGGTGGGAAAAACAACATGTTGGCACACGTTTGGCAGGAAAAATAGCTTGTTGGCACGGTCGCTAGGATAGTTCGGTAGGAAAAACAACCCCTTGGTGCACCTTTGGTGGAAAAAATAGCCCGGCGGCAATGTGGTTGGGGATCATCGATGGGAAAAATAATCCTTTTGGCACATTCGGTGAGAAAAACTGCACCTTGGTGCACCTTCGGTGGGCAAAAGAGCATGTTGGGACAATCTCTATGCACCTTTAGTCAGAAAAATAGTCAATTGGCACGGAAGCTAAGCAACTTTGGTGGGAAAAACATCACAGTAGTGCGTCTTCGATGGGCGAAACAACCCACCGGCATGGTCGCTAGGCACCTTTGGTGGGAAAAACAGCATGTTGGTGCACCTTCGGTGGGCAAAACACCCTGTGGCCATGGTTGCTAGGCAAATTCAATGGAAAAAACAGCACCTTGGTGCATCTTTGGTGGCAAAAACAGCCCATTGGCACGGTCGCTAGGCACCTTCGATGGGCAAAATAGTCAGTTGGGCACCTTTGGTGGGAGAAACAACCTGTTGGGCATCTTCAGTGGGAAAAAGAGCACCTTCGATTTGTAAAATAGCCCATTTGCACAGTCATTGTGCACCTTCAATGGGAAAAACAACACCTCGGTGCACCTTCGATGGGCAAAGCAGCCTGTCGACACGAACGCTAGGCACCTTCGGGAGGAAAAATAGCACATTGGTGCACCTTCGATGGGCAAAATAGCCCACCGGCATAGTTGCTAGGCATCTTTGGTGGGAAAAACAGCACGTTGGTGCACCTTCGGTGGGAAAAACAACATGTGGGCAAAACAGCCCATCGGCATGGTCGCTAGGCATCTTCGAATGGAAAAACAGCAAGTTGGCGCACCTTTAGTGGGCAAAACAGCCCATCGGTATGATAGCTAGGCAACTTTGGTGGGAAAAACAGCACCTTGGTGCACCTTCGGTGGGAAAAACAGCCAATTGGCATGGTCACTAAGCACCTTCTGTTCGAAAAACAATTCGTTGGGCATCTTGGGTGGGAAAAACAGCTTTTGGGGCACCTTCGGTGGGCAAAACAACCCATCTGTATAGTCGTTAGGCAACTTCGATAGAAAAAACAGAATTTTGGTGCACCTTCGGTTGGGAAAACTGTCAGTCAGCATAGATGCTAGGCACCTTTGGTGGGAAAAACAACACGTTGGTGCAACTTCGGTAGGCAAAACAGCCCATCGACATAGTCGCTAGGCACCTTCAGTGGGAAAAATACCACGTTGGTGCACCTTCGGTGGGCAAAACAGCCCATCAGCATGGTCGCTGGGCAACTTCGATGGGAAAACTAGCACCTTGGTGCACCTTCGATGGGAAAAATAGCCCGTTGAAAGTGTCGCTAGGAACCTTCATTGGGAAAAACAGCTAGTTGGTGCACCTTCAGTAGGAAAAACAACCTGTTGGCATGGTCCCTATGCAATTTCGGTGGGAAAAACAAGACCTTGAAGCAACTTCGGTGGGAAAAACAACCCAATGGCACGGCCACTAGGCACCGTCAATAGAAAAAACAGTATGTTGGGCACTTTTGATGGGAAAAATAGCCAGTTGGGCACGTTTGGTGGGAAAAACAGCACCTTCGGTAGGTAAAACAGCCCGTCTGTGCGATCACTAGGTAACTTCGGTAGGAAAAAACAGCACCTTGGTGCACTTTAGGTGAGAAAAAGAGTCAATGGCTAAGGTCGCTACGCAGTTTCGGTGGGAAAAACAACACAATGGTGCACCTTCGGTGGGGAAAAGAACCTATTGACACGGTCCCTAGGCAACTTCGATGGGAAAAATAGCATGTTGATGCTGCTTCCGTGGGAAAAACAACCTATTGGTACAATCGCTAGGCACCTTCAGTGGGAAAAACAACCCGTTGGGTGCCATCGGTGGGAAAAACAATCCATTGGTCGCTAGGCAACTTTAATGTTAAAAATAGCAACTTGGTCACCTCAGGTCGGCAAAAGAGCCAGTCGGCACTGTCACTTCACAGCTTCGGTGGGGAAAATAGCACATTCATGCACCTTCGGTCTGTAAAAGAACCTACCGGCATGGTCGCTAGGCATCTTCGGTAGGGAAAAATAGCCTGTTGGGCACCTTCGAAGGGAAAAATAATACCTTGGTGCACCTTTGGTGGGCAAAACAGATTGTCAACACGGACGCTAGGCAGCTTTGGTGGGAAAAATAGCACGTTGGTGCACCTTTGGTAGGTAAAACAACCCATCGGCATAGTCGCTAGGTAACTTCGGTGGGAAAAACAACACGTTGGTGTACCTTCGGTAGGCAAAACATCCCATCAGCAAGGTAGTTAGGCAACTTCGGTGGGAAAAACAAACCATTGGCAATGTCGCTACACAGCTTCGGTGGGAAAAATAGCACGTCGGTGCACCTTTGAAGGGAAAAACATCCCATCGGTGTGGTCGCTAGGTACTTTCGGTGGGGAAAAACAACGTGTTGGACACCTTCAAAGGGAAAAATAGCACCTTGGTACACCTTCGGTGGGCAAAAAATAGCCCATCGGCATGCTTGCTGGGCAACTTTGGTGGGAAAAACTATGCCTTGGTGCACCTTAGGTGGGCAAAAGAGCTAGTTGGCACTGTCACTACGCAGCTTCGATGGGAAAAACAACACATTGATGCACCTTCGGTGGGAAAGACAACCCATCGGCATGGTTGCTAGGCACCTTAGGTGGGGAAAAATAGCTGGTTGGACACCTTTGAAGGGAAAAGCAGCACCTTGGTGAACCTTCGGTGGGCAAAACAGTTTGCTAGCACAGACGCTAGGCACCTTTGGTGGGAAAAGCAACACGTCGGTGCATCTTTTGTGGGTAAAATAACCCATCTGTATAGTCGCTAGGCAACTTCGGTAAGAAAAACAGTACATTGGTGCCCCTTCAATGTGCAAAACAGCCCGTCGGCTCGGTTGCTAGGAACCTTTTGTGGGAAAAACAGCACCTTGGTGCCCCTTTGGTAGGAGAAATAGCCTGTTGGGTAGCGTTGGTGGGAAAAATAGCCTGTCAGCATGGTTTTTAGGTATCTTCAGTGGGAAAAATAGCACCTTCGTGCACCTTCAGTGGGCAAAATAACCCGTCGGCATGATCACTAAGCAACTTTGGTGGGAAAAAGAGCTCCTTGGTGCACCATTGGTAGGAAAAATAGGCTATTGGCATAGTTGCTAGGCACCTTCAGTGGGAAAAACCGAACGTTGGGCACCTCTAGTGGAAAAATAGCACTTTGGTGCACCTCAAGTGGGCAAAATAGCCAGTCAGCAAGGTTGCTAGGTATCATTGGTGGGAGAAAGAGCACATTGGAGAACCTTCGGTCGACAAACCAACCCATCGGCACGATCATTAGGCACCTTTGGTGAGAAAAATAGAACCTTGGTGCACCTTCGGTGAGAAAAACAGAACGTTCGTGACATTTGGTGGAAGAACAGCACCTTTGGTGGGCAAAACAATCCATCGTCACTATCCCTAGGCACCTTCGGTAGGAAAAACAACATGTTGGTGTACCTTCGGTGAGTTAAATAGCCCATCGACAAGGTTGCTAGGCTTCTTTAGTGGGAGAAAGAGTATGTTGGTACACCTTTGGTGGGAAAAATACCACATCAGAATGGTCGCTAGGCATTTTTGGTGGAAAAATAGACCGTTGAACACCTTCGGTGGGGAAAACAACACGCCAGCATAGCCACTAGGCACCTTCAGTGGGAAAAACAGTCTGTTTGCACGGACGCTAGGCACCTTTGGTGTGGAAAACAACACATTGGAGCACTTGAGGTGGGCAAACACAACCCATTGATAGGGTCGCTAGCCACCTTTGGTGGGAGAAACAGCACGCTGGTGCACGTTCAGTGGGAGAAACAGCCCATTGCCATGGTCGCTAGGCAACTTTGGTGGGAAAACAGTACCTTGGTTCACCTTCGGTGGGAAAAATAGCCGATTGGCACGATCGCAGGCACCTTCGGTGTGGAAAACAACACATTTGGTACCTTTGGTGGGAAAAACAGCACATTGGTGCACCATTGGTAGGCAAAACTACCCATTGGCACAGCCGCCAGGAAAATTTCGTAGGAAAAACAACACCTTGGTGCACCTTCGATGGGAAAAATAGTCTATCAGCACAGTCGTTAGGCACCTTCGATGCGAAAAATAGCACGTTGGTGCACTTTGGTGGGCAAAATAGCCCGTTGGCAAGGTTGCTAGACACCTTTACTGGGAGAAAGAGCACATTGTTAGGCACTTTTTGTGGGAAACATAGCCCGTTGGGCACCTTTGGTGAGAAAAAAAGCAACTTCGTGCACGTTCGGTTGGCAAAACAACACGTTGGCACGATCGCTAGCACCTTTGGTTGGAAAAACAGCATGTTGGCACAGACTCCAGGCAACTTTGGTGGAAAAAATAGCACGTTCGTGCACCTTCGGTGGGCAAAACAGCCCGTTGGCATGGTTGCTAGGGCACTTTTTTGGGAAAAACAACATCTTGGTGCAGCTTCAGTGGGAAAAACAGTCCGTTGGCACAGTCGCTAGGCACCATCGGTGGGAAAAATAGCCCTTTGGGCACCTTCGGTGGGAAAAATAGCCCGTCGGTAAGGTTGTTAGGCACCTTTGGTGGGAGAAACAACACCTTGATGCACCTTTGATGGGAAAAACAATCAGTCGGCATGGAAGCTAGGCACCTTTGGTGGGAGAAGTAGCATGTTGGTGGACCTTCGATGGGAAAAATAGCCTATCAGCATGGTCGGAAGGCACGTTCGGCTGGTCCACATGGTCGCTAGGCACCTTCGATGGGAAAAATAGCCTGTTGGGCACCTTTGGTGCAAAAAAAGCACCTTGGTGCACTAATGGGAAAACAGCTCGTCGGCACAGATGCTAGGGACACTTGGTGGGAAAAATAGCACGTTGGTGCACTAATAGGAAAACAACACATTGGTGCACCTTTGGAAGGCAAAACAACCTTTTAGCACGATTGCTAGGCACCGTTGGTGGGAAAAACAGCACGTTGGCGGACCATCAGTGGCCAAAACAACGTGTTGGAAGGGTCACTACTCACCTTCGGTGGGAAAAAGAACTCGTTGGTACATCTTCGGTAGGCAAAGCAACATATTGGCACGGTTTCTAGGCAACTTCGGTATGAAAAAGAGCACCTTAGTGAACCTTTGGTGGGAAAAACAACTGGTCAGCACGGTCGCTGAGCAACTTTGATGGGTTAAAAAAAAATGGTGCACCTTCATTGGGAAAAACAACCCGTTGGCAAGGTCGCTAGGCACCTTCGGCTGGAAAAACAACCTATTAGGCTCCTTCAGTTCAAAAAATAGCACGTTGGTGCAGCTTCGGTGGGATAAACAGCTTGTCGGGATGGTCGCTAGGCACCTACAGTGGGAAAAATAGCCTGTTGGGTACCTTCGGTGGGAAAAACAACACCTTGGTGCACTTTCGGTGGGCAAAATAGAACATCGGTGCGGCTACTAGGAAGCTTTGGTGCGTAAAACAGCCCGTTGGCACGAATGCTGGGATATTTCAGTGGGAAAAACAGCACCTTGGTGCACCTTCGGTGGGCAAAATAGCCCGTCAGCAAGCTTACTAGGCACCTTCGATGGGAGAAAGAGCCACTTCGTGCACATTCAGCAGGCAAAACAGCCCGTTGGTATAGACACTAAGATACTTTAGTGGGAAAAACAACAACTTGGTGCACTTTTGGTGGAAAAAACAGCCTATTGGTATGGTCGCTATGTACTTTCAATGGGAAAAATAGCCCGTTGGGCAACTTCGGTGGGAAAAACAGTACATTGGTGCATCTTTGGTGGGAATATAGCCCATCGGCAAGGTTTCTAGGCACCTTCGGTGGGAGAAACAGCACATTGGTGCAACTTTAATGAGCAAAACAACCCATTGGCACTGTCGCTACACAGCTTCGGTGGAAAAAATAGCACATTGGTGCACCTTCAGAGGGAAAAACAACCCATTGGTGTGGTCGCTAGGCACTTTCGAAGGGGAAAAACAGCGCGTTGGACACCTTTAAAGGGAGAAACAACACCTTGGTGCACCTTCAGTGGGCAAAATAGTTTGTCAGCACGGATGCTAGGCACCTTCGGTAGAAAAAAAAGCACGTTGGTGCACTTTCGGTGGGCAAAATAGTCCGTTGGAAGAATTGCTAGGCACCTTCGTTGGGCAAAACAACCCGTCGGCACGGTCGCTAGGCAACTTTGATGGGAAAAGCATCACCATGGTGTGCCTTAGGTGGGCAAAAGAGCCAGTCGGCACTATCACTACGTAGCTTCGGTGGGAAAAATAACACATTGGTGCACCTTCGGTGAGAAAAAGAATCCATCAGTATGGTCGCTAGGCACTTTCGGTGGGGAAAAACAGCCTATTGGGCATCTTTGAAGGGAAAAATAGCACCTTGGTGCAACTTTGATGGGCAAAACAGTTTGTCAGCCCAGATGCTAGGCACCTTTAGTGGGAAAAAAGCCCATCAGTGCACCTTTGGTGCTTAAAACAGCCCATCGACACAATCGTTAGGCACCTTCGGTGGGAAAAACAGCACGTTGGTGCACTTTAGTTAGGCACGATCGCTAGGCAACTTTGGTAGGAAAAACAACATCATGGTGAACCTTCTGTGGGAAAACAACCCATTGGCATAGTTGCTAGGCACCTTCGGTGGGAAAAACAAGTCGTTGAGCACCTTCGGTAGGAAAAACGGCCTGTTGGGCACCTTATGTGGGCAAAACAACCCGTCTGCACAGTTGCTAGGCAACTTCAGTGTGACAAACAGCACCTCGATTCACCTTTGGTGGCCAAAATAGTCTATCAGCACGGACGCTAGGCACCTTCTGTAGGAAAAATATGTTGGTGCAGCTTCGGTGGGAAAAACTGCCTGTTGGCATGGTCGCAAGGCACCTTTGGTGGGGAAAATAGCTTGTTGGGAACTTTAGATGGGCAAAATAGCCTATCAGCACAGTCGCTAGGCAACTTCGGTGGGAAAAACTACGGCTTGGTGCACCTTAGGTGGTCAAAAGAGTTGGTTGGCACTGTCACTATGCAACTTCGTTGGGAAAAAAAGCACATTGATGCACCTTCGGTAGGAAAAACAACCCATCAGCATGGTCGCTAGGCACCTTAGGTGGGGCAAAATAGCCGGTTGGGCACCTTCGAAGGAAAAAACAGCACCTTGGTGAGCCTTTGGTGCGCAAAACAGTTTGTCAGCACAGACGCTACGCATTCGATGGGAAAAGCAACATGTCGGTGCATCTTTTGTGGGTAAAACAGCCCATCTGCACAGTCGCTAGGCACCTTCGGTGGGAAAAACAGCACATTGGTGCCCCTTCAATATGCAAAACAGCCCGTCGGCACGGTCTCTAGGCACCTTCTCTAGGAAAAACAGCACCTTGGTGCCCCTTTGATAGGAGAAATAGCCTGTTGGGTAGTGTTGGTGGGAAAAATAGCCCATCAGCACGATTGTTAAGTACCTTCAGTGGGAAAAATAGCACCTTGTTGCACCTTCAATGGGCAAAATAGCCCATTGGCGTGACCAATAAGCAACTTTGGTAGGAAAAAGAGCTCCTTGGTGCACCATCGGTAGGAAAAATAGCCCATTGGCACAGTTGTTAGGCACCTTCGGTGGGAAAAACCGAACGTTGGGCACCTTTGGTGGGAAAAACAGCACTTTGGTGCACCTCAAGTGGGCAAAATAGCCTGTCAGCAAGGTACCTAGGTACCTTCGGTGGGAGAAAGAGCACATTGGTGAAACTTCCATCGACAAAACAGCCCGTCGGCACGATCACTAGGCACCTTTGGTGAGAAAAATAGAACCTTGGTGCACCTTTGGTGAGAAAAATAGAACCTTGGTGACATTCGGTGAGAAGAACAACACCTTTGGTGGGCAGAACAATCCATCGTCACAGTCCCTAGGCACCTTCGGTGGGAAAAACAGCACATTGGTGTACCTTCGGTTAGTTAAGTAGCCCATCGACAAGGTTGCTAGGCTCCTTTAGTAGGAGATAGAGTACGTTGGTGCACCTTCGGTGGGAAAAACAACACGTCAGAATGGTTGCTAGGCATTTTTGGTGGAAAAACAGTCTGATGGGCACCTTCGATGGGAAAAACAACACGCCGGCATGGTCACTAGGCACCTTCAGTGGGAAAAAACAGCCTGTTTGCACGGACACTAGGCACCTTTGGTTGGAAAAACAACACATTGGCACACTTTAGGTGGGAAAACACAACCCGTTGATAGGATCACTAGGCACCTTTGGTGGGAGAAACAACACGTTGGTGCACCTTCGATGGGAGAAACAGTCCATTGGCATGGTTGCTAGGCAACTTTGGTGGGAAAAACAATACCTTGGTGCACCTTCGATGGGAAAAATAGCCCATTGGCACGGTCGCAGGCCACTTCGGTGGGTAAAACAACACATTGGGTACCTTCAATGGGGAAAATAGCACAATGGCAAGGTTGCTCGACACCTTCAATGGGAGAAAGATCACATTGCTAGGCACTTTTTGTGGGAAACATAGCCCGTTGGGCACCTTCGGTGAGAAAAACAGCACCTTCGTGCACATTCAATTGGCAAAACAACATGTTGGCATGATCGCTAGCACCTTCAGTAGGAAAAACAGCATGTTGGCACAGACTCTAGGCAACTTTGGTGGGAAAAACAACATGTTCGTGCACCTTCGGTGGGCAAAACAACCAGTCGGCATAGTCACTAGGTAACTTTCGTGGGCAAAATAGAAACTTGGTGCACCTTTGGTGGGAAAAATAGCCCATTAGCATGGTCACTAGGCAACTTCGGTGGGAAAAACAGCCCGTTAGGCACCTTTGTTGGGAGAAACAGCTTGTTGGGTTCCTTTGTGGGAAAAATAGCACCTTCGGTGGGCAAAACAACCTATCGGCACAGTTGCTAGGCAACTTGGGTGGGAAAAACAACACCTTGGTTCACCTTAGGTGGGTAAAAGATCTTGTTGGCAAGGTCGCTACCTAAATTCTATGGGAAAAACAGCATCTTGGTGCACCTTCGCTAGAAAAAGCAGCTCGATGGCATGGTCGCTAAGCACCTCTGGTGGGAAAAACAGCCTGTTTTGGCACCTTTGGTGGGAAAACCAGCATCTTGGTGCAACTTCGGTGGGAAAAACAGCCCGTCAGCATAGATGCTAGGCACCTTTGATGGGAAAAACAACACATTGGGGCACCTTCGTTGGATAGAACAGCCCATTGGCACAGTCGCTAGGCACCTTCGGTGGGAAAAATAGCCCGTTGGCTCTGTCGCTAGGCACCTTCAGAGGGAAAAATAACCCATTGGGCAACTTCGGTGGGAAAAATAGCTCCTTCGTGCACCGAAGATGGGGAAAATAGCCCATCGGCAAGGTTGCTAGCCACCTTCAATGGGAGAAAGAGCATGTTGCTGCACCTTCGGTGGGCAAAACAGCCCGTGATCACGATCACTAGGCACCTTTGATGGGAAAAACAACACCTTGTTCTGCCTTCGGTGGGAAAAATAGCCTGTTGGTAAGGTTGCTAGGAACCTTCAGTAGGAAAAACAACCCGTTGGGCACTTTCGGTGGGAAAAATAGCACCTTCATTAGGCAAAATAGCTCATCAGTAAGATTGCTAGGCACCTTCGGTAAGAGAAAGAGCATGTTGGTGCACCTTCGGTGGCCAAAATAACCCGTTGGCATGGTTGCTACAGCACTTTAGTGGGAAAAACAACACCTGGGTGCAGCTTCAGTGGGAAAAACAGCCCGTTGGCACAGTCGCTAGGCACCTTAGGTGGGAAAAACAGCCCTTTGGGCATCTTTGGTGGGAAAATCGACACTTTGGTGCACCTTCGATAGGCAAAATGGCCCATCGGCAAGGTTGTTAGGCACCTCTGGTGGGAGAAACAGCACCTTGATGCAGCTTTGGTGGAAAAACAATCAGTCGGCATGGAAGCTAGGCACCTTTTGTGGGAGAAGGACCATGATGGCGGACCTTCGATGGGCAAAATAGCCTATCGGTATGGTCGCAAGGCACGTTCGGCTAGTCCACATGGTTGCTAGGCACCTTCAATGGGAAAAATAGCCTATTGGGCACCTTTGGTGCAAAAAAAAGCACCTTGGTGCACCTTCGGTGGGCAAAACAGCCTGTCGGCACAGATGCTAGGGATGCTAGGTGGGAAAAATAACACGTTGGTGCACTAATGGGAAAAACAACACATTGGTGCACCTTCGGAAGGCAAAACAACCCTTTGGCACGATTGCTAGGCACTGTTGGTGGGAAAAATAGCACCTTGGTGCACCATCAGTGGCCAAAACAACGCGTTGGAACGGTCACTACCCACCTTCGGTGGGAAAAAGAACACGTTGGTGCATCTTCGGTAGGCAAAGGAGCACATTGGAACGGTTGCTAGGCAACTTCGGTATGAAAAGGAGCACCCTGGTGAACCTTTGGTGGGCAAAACAACTGGTCGGCGTAGTCGCTAAGCAACTTTAATAGGTAAAACAACAACTTGGTGCACCTTTGTTGGGAAAAACAGCCTGTTGGCAAGGTCGCTAGGTGCCTTCAGTTGAAAAAATAGTCTATTGGGCTCCTTCAGTGGGAAAAATAGCACGTCGATGTAGCTTTGATGGGATAAACAACTCGTCAGGACAGTCAATAGGCACCTACAGTGGGAAAAACAGCCCGTTGGGTACCTTCGGTGGGAAAAACAACACCTTGGTGCACTTTCGGTGGGTAAAATAGCACATCGGTGCGGTTTCTAGGAAACTTTGGTGCATAAAACAGCCCGTTGGAATGGACGTTAGTATACTTCAGTGGGAAAAATAGCACCTTGGTGCACCTTGGGTGGGTAAAATAGCTCGTTGGCAAGCTTACTAGGCACCTTTGATGGGAGAAAGAGCCACTTCATGCACATTTAGTGGGAGAAATAGCTCGTTGCCACGAATGCTAGGATACTTCAGTGGGAAAAATAACAACTTGGTGCACCTTCGGTGGGAAAAACAATTGATCGTTATGGTTGCTAGGCACCTTCGGTGGGAAAAATAGCCCACTGGGCGACTTCGGTAGGAAAAACTGCACGTTGGTGCATCTTTGGTGGGAAAAATAGCCCATCGGCAAGGTTTCTAGGCACCTTCAGTGGGAGAAACAGCAAGTTGGTGCAACTTTTGTGGGAAAAATAGCCCTTCGACACAGTCGCTAAACGACTTCGGTGGGAAAAACAGCACCTTGGTGCCTCTTCGGTGGGAAAACAACCCCTTGACATGGTCGATAGGCACCTTTAGTGGGTAAAACAACCCCTTGAGAACCTCAGTGGGAAAAACAACACCTTGGTGTACCTTCGGTGGGAAAAATAGCGCATCGGTACCATCGCTAGGCACCTTCAGTGGGCAAAATAGTTGGTTGGTGTACCGTACGTGGGCAAAACAACCCATTGGCATGATCGCTAGGATACTTCAGTTGGAAAAACAAAACCTTGGTGCTCCTTTGGTGGGAAAAACAGCCAGTTGGTATAGTCGCTGGGCACCTTCGGTGGGAGAAATAGCCCATTGGGTACCTTCGGCTGGAAAAACTGCACCTTGGTGTACCTTTAGTGGGCAAAACAGCCCATCTGTGCAGTTGCTACGCACCTTCGGTGGGTAAAATAGCCAGTTGGCACGGATGATAGGAACCTTTGTTGGGCAAAACAGCACCTTGGTGCATCTTCGGTGGGAAACCAACCCCTTGACATGGTCGATAGGCACCTTTAATAGGTAAAACAACCCCTTGGTGCACCTTCGGTGGGAAATGGGTTGTTCTGGTCACTAGGCACCTTCGATGGGAAAAACAGTCGGTTGGTGCACCTTAGGTGGGCAAAACAACCCATTGGCATGGTCGCCAAGCCACTTCGGTGGGAAAAACAAAACCTTGGTACACCTTCGGTGGGAAAAACAACCCATTGGGTAACTTAGGTGGGAAAAACTGCACCTTAGTGTACCTTCAGTGGGAAAAAATACCCCATTCGTACAGTCGCTACGCACCTTCGGTGAGCAAATTAGCCAGTTGCCATGGACAATAGCCACCTTTTGTGGGCAAAATAGCCTATGGGAAGGGTCGTTAGGGCCCTTTAGTGGGAAAAATAGCACATTGGTTCATTTTTGTTGGGCAAAACAGCCAGTCAGCGCAGTCGTTAGGCAACTTCAGTGGGAAAAATAGCCTATTGGGCCACTTTGGTGGGAAAAACAGTACCATGCTACGCCTTCGGTGGGCAAAAGTGCCCGTCGGCATAGTCGCTAGGCACCTTTGATGGGAAAAACAACCCGTTGGGACAAATGCTAGGCACCTTTGGTGGGAAAAATGGCACGTTGGCGCACCTTCGGTGGGTAAAACAACCTGTTGGCAGCACCGCTAGGCACCTTTAGTGGGAAAAAACAACACGTTGGTGCACCTTTGGTGGGCAAAATAGCCCGTTAGTACAATCGCTAGGCAACCTCGGTGGGAAAAATAGCACCTTCGATGGGAAAAACAACCCATTGGCATGGTGATTAGGCACCTTTTGTAGGAAAAATAGCACCTTTGAGCACCTTCAGTAGGAAAAATAGGATGTTTATGCAACTTCAGTAGGAAAAACAGGATGTTTATGCAACTTCGGTGGGTAAAACGGCCCCTTGGCAGGGTTGCTAGGCACCTTCGGTGGGAAAAAACCCAGGATGGTGCACATTCAGTGGGTAAAACAGCCCATTGACACTGTCGATAGAAAACTTCAGTTTGAAAAATAGCACCTTGGTGCAACTTTTGTAGGAAAAACTGCCTATTGGCACAATCGCTAGGCACCTTTGGTGGGAAAAACAACTCGTTGGGCACCTTAGATGGGAAAAACAGCACCTTAATGCACCTTCGATTGTAAAAATAGCTCATTGACATGGATGCCAGGCACCTTCAATGGTAAAAGCAGCACGTTGGTATTTTCGGTGGGCAAAACAACCCGTTGACAGGGTCGCGAGGCACTTCGGTGGGAAAAACAGCCCATTGGGTACCTTCAATGGGAAAAATAACACGTTAATGCACCTTCGGTGGTCAAAACAGTCCGTTCACATGGACGTTAAGCACCTTTAGTTGGAAAAACAACAAGTTGGTATTGTCGGTGGGCAAAATAGCCCATTGATAGGGTCATGAGGCACCTTTGGTGGGAAAAACGGCACATTGAAACACCTTCGTTGGGCAAAACAATCCATTGTCCTAGTTGTCAGGCAACTTTGTACGAAAAATAGCACCTTGGTGCACCTTCAGTGGAAAAAATTACACGTTAGCATTGTCGCTAGGCACCTTTGATGGAAAAAATAGACTGTTGGGCACCTTCGGTGGAAAAAATAGCACGTTGGAGCATCTTCGGTAGGCAAAACCCTCGTTAGCACGAACACTAGGCACCTTCAGTGGGAAAAATAGGATGTTTGTCCAACTTCAGTGGGCAAAACAGGCCCTTAGTAGGGTCACTGGGCACCTTTGATGGGAAAAAAAGCACGTTGATGCACCATCGGTAGGCAAAACAACCCATTGGCATGGTCGTCAGGCAACTTCTGTGGGAAAAATAGCACCATGGTGCACCTTTGGTGGGAAAAACAGCCTGTTAGCATAAACACTAGGCACCTTCGGTGGGAAAAACAGCACGTTGCAGCACCTTCGGTGCGAAAAACAACACGTTGATGCACCTTTGGTTGAAAAAACAACTTGTTGGCATGATTGCTGGGCAACTTTGGTAGGAAAAATAGCACCTTGGGGCACCTTCGGTAGGAAAAACAGCCCATTGACACAGTCACTAGGCAACTTCAGTCAGAAAAATAGCACTTTGGTGTACCTTTGGTGGGCAAAATAGCCTGTCGGCAAGCTTGCTAGGCATCTTTAATGGGAGAAAGAGCCACTGGGTGCACATTCGACGGGCAAAACAACCCGTTGCCACGGTCGGTAGGCATCTTCTGTGGGAAAAACAGCACCTTGGTGCACCTTTCGAGGGAAAAAATAGCCTGTTGGCACAGTCGTTAGGCACCTTTGGTGGGGAAAAGAGCCCGTTGGTCAGCTTCGGTGGGAAAAACAACACCATGGTGCACCTTCAGTAGGCAAAATAGGCCATTTGATAGATCGCTAGCCACCTTCAGTGGGAGAAAGAGCACCTTTGGTGGGAAAAGCAGCCCATCGGCACAGTCGCTAGGCACCTTCGGTGGGAGAAAAAGCCTGTTGGGCACTTTTGGTGGGAAAACCAACACCTTGGTGTACCTTCAGTGGGAAAAATAGCATATTGGTTCACCTTTGGTGGGCAAAACAGCCTATTGGCAAGGTCACCAGGCACCTTCGGTGGGAAAAGAGCATGTTGGTGGACCTTCAGTGGGCAAAACAGCCCGTTGGCACAGTAGCTAGGCAACTTCGGTGGGAAAAATAACACCTTAGTGGGAAAAACAGCCCGTTGGGATGGTCGCTAGGCATCTTTGATAGGAAAAACAACACCATAGTGCACTTTCGATGGGCAAAATAACACATCGCCACAGTTGCTAGGCACCTTTGGCGCACAAAACAACCCGTTGGCATATACGCTAGGATACTTCAGTGGGAAAAACAACACCTTGGTGCACCTTTGGTGGGAATAACAGCCAATTGGTAAGGTCGCTAGGTACCTTCGGTGTGAAAAACAGCCCGTTGGGGAACTTCAGTAGGAAAAATAGCACAATGGTGAATCTTTGGTGGGAGAAACAGCACGTTGGTGCACATTCGGTGGGCAAAACAACCCTTTGGCACGGTCGCTAAACATCTTCGGCGGGAAAAATAGCACCTTGGTGTATCTTCGGTGGGAAAACAAGCCCTTGGCACGGTCGATAGGTAGCTTCAGTGTGAAAAATAACCCCTTGGGAACCTCGGTGGGGAAAACAGCACCATGGTGCATCTTCGATGGGCATCGGCACGGTCACTAGGCACCTTCAATGGTAAAACAATCGGTTGGTGCACCTTTGATGGGAAAAATAGCCCGTTGGCATGCTCGCTAGGACACTTCAGTGGGAGAAATAGAACCTTGGTGCACCTTCAGTGGGAAAAGCAGCCCGTTGGCACGATCGCTAGGCACCTTTGATGGGAGAAACACCCCGTTAGGTACCTTCGGTTGAAAAAACAACACCTTGGTTCATCTTTGGTGGGAAAAATAGGTTGCTTGTGCAACTTCAATGGGCAAAACTACCCCTCAATAGGGTCACTAGGCACCTTAGGTGGGAAAAAAAGCAAGTTGGTGCACCTTTGGTAGGAAAAACAAGATGTTTGTGCAACTTCGGTGGGCAAAACAACCTGTCGACACGATCGCTAGGGACCTTCGATGGGAAAAACAACACCTTGGTGCGCCTTTGGTGGGAAAAGTAGCCCGTTTGCACAGTCACGGGGCACTTTCGGCGAGAAAAATAGCCTGTTAGGTAGCTTCGGTGAGAAAAATAGCCCGTTGGCATGGTCGTTGGGCACCTTCGGTGGGAAAAACAGCCCATTGGAACGGACGCTAGGCATCTTTTGTGAGGAAAACAACATGTTGGTGCACCTTCGGTGGGCAAAACGGCCAGTCGGCAGGGTCACTAGGCACCTTTCATAGGAAAAACAGAACATTGGTGCACCTTTAGTGGGAAAAATAGCCATTGGCATGTTTGCTGGGCATCTTTATGTGAAAAACAACCTATTGGCCACCTTTGGATAGGAAAAAAAATTTTGGTGCACCTTTGGTAGGCAAAATAGCCTGTTGACACGGTCGCTAGGCACGTTCGGTGGGGAAAATAGCATGTTGGTGCACATTTGGTGGGCAAAATAGCCCGTTGGCATGGTCGCTACGCAACTTTGGTGGGCAAAACAACACCTTGGTGCACCTTCGGTAGGAAAAACTACCCATTGGCTCAGTCGCCAGGCAACTTTGGTGGGAAAAATAGCACTTTAGTGCTCCTTCAGTGGGAAAAACTGCCCATTCACACAGTTGCTTGGTACCTTCAATGGGAAAAATAGCCTGTTAGGCACATTTTGTGGGAGAAACTGCATGTTGGAGCACCTTAGGTGGGCAAATCAGCCCATCGGTACGGTAGCTAGGCACCTTTTGTTGAAAAACAAGATGTTTATGCAACTTTGGTGGGCAAAACAGCCCCTTGCCAGGGTTGCTAGGCAACTTCGGTGGGGAAAAAAGCACATTGGTCCACCTTCGGTGGGAAAAACAACCCATTGACACGGTGGCCAAGCAACTTCGATGGGAAAAATAGCACCTTGGCACTCCTTTGGTGGGCAAATAGCCCATAGGCACGGACGCTAGGCCCCTTCAATGGAAAAAATAGCACGTTGGTGCCCCTTTGACCGGCAAAACAACCTGTCAGCATGGTGACTAGGCCCCTTCGGTGGGAAAAACAATACCTTGTTGCACCTTCGGTGGGCTAAATAGCCCATTAGAATGGTCGCTAGGCATCTTTGGTGGGCAAAACAAGACCTTAGTGCACCTTTGGTAGGAAAAATATCCTATCAGAAGGGTTGCTAGGCTCGTTCGGCAAGAGAAATAGCACGTTGATTCAACTTTAGTGGGCAAAATAGCTAGTTGGTAGGGTCGCTGAGCACCTTTGGTGGAAAAATAGCACATTGGTGCACCTTCTGTGGGAGAAACAGTCGCTGGAATGCTCACTAGGCAACTTCAATGGGAAAATAGCACCTGGGTGCACCTTTGGTGGGAAAAATAACCCATTGGTACGGTCACTAGGCACCTTCGGGAAAAAACTGCATGTTGGCATGGTCGCTAGGCACCTTCAATGGGAAAAATAGCTCATTAAGTGCCTTCGTTGGGAAAATAGCACCTTCGGTGGGCAAACGAACCCGTTGGCACGGACAATAGGCACCTTCGGTGGGAAAAATAGGGCGTTGGTGCACCTTTTGTTGGCAAAACAGCCCGTTGGCCCGGTTGTTCAGCACCTTCGGTGGGAAAAATAGCACTTTGGTACACCTTTGATGCACAAAACAACTCATCGGCACGGTCGCTAGGCAACATTCCATGGGAAAAACAGCTCCTTGGTGCACCTGTGTTATGAAAAACAGCTCGTTGGCATGGTCACTAGGCACCTTTGGTGGGTAAAACAGCCTGTCGGTACGGACACTAGGCACCTTTGATGGGAAAAACAGCACATTTGTGCACCTTCGTTGAGAGAAATAGCTCATTGGCAAGGTTGCTAGGCACCTTTGGTGGGAAAAACAACAAGTTGGTACACCTTCGTTGAGAAAAATAGCTCGTTGGCAAGGTCGTTAGGCAACTTTGTTGGGAAAAACAGCACCTTGGTGTACCTTTGGTAGTAAAAATAGCCCATTGGCACAGTCACTAGGCACCTTCAGTGGAAAAACAGCCTGTTGGGCATCTTCAATTACAGAAATAGATTGTTGGTGCACCTTTGGTGGGGAAAACAACACCTTCGCCGGGCAAAACAGCCCGTAGGCACAGACGCTAGGTACCTTTTGTGGGAAAAACAACAAGTTGGTGCACCTTCGGGGGGCAAAATGGCTCGTCAGCACGGCAGTTAGGCAACTTCGGTGGGAAAAATAGCACCTTGGTGCACCATCAGTGGGCAAAATAGCTCGTCGGCATGGTCACTAGGCAACTTCGAGGAGAAAAACAACACCTTGGTGCTCCATTGGTGGGAAAAATAGGCTTTTTGCACAATCCCTAGGCACCTTCGATGGGAAAAACAGCCCGTTAGGCACCTTCAGTGGGAAAACAGCACCTTGGTGCACCTTCGGACGGAAAAATAGCCCATTAGCAAGGTTGCCAGGCCCCTTCAGCTAAAGAAAGAGAAACAACATGTTAGTGCACCTTTTGTGGGCAAAACATTCGGTTGATAGGGTCGTTAGGCACCTACAGTGGAAAAACAACAGGTTTGTGCACCTTTAGTGGGAAAAACAGTCATGGGAATGGTCACCAGGCAACTTCAGTGGGAAAAACAGTACCTCGGTGCACCTTTGGTGGGGAAATAGCCAATTGGCATGATCGTTGGATACCTTCATTGGAAAAATAGCCTGTTGGCCGAGTTCGGCTAGAAAAAAAAACTTTGGTGCACTTTCGCTGGGAAAAGCAGCCTGTTGTCATGGTCGCTACGCACCTTTGGTGGGAAAAACAACCTTTTGGGTACCTTGGGTGGGAAAAATAGCCCGTTGGCATGATCGCTAGGCACCTTTGGTGGGAAACACAACCTGCTAGGCACCTTGGGTGAGAAAAACGACACCTTGGTGCACCTTCGGTGGGTAAAATATTCGGTCGTCAGGGTCGTTAGGCACATTCGGTGGGAAAATAGCACGTTGGTGCACCTGCGATGGACAAAACAGCCGATTGGCAGGGTCGCTAGGCACCTTCAGTCTAAAAAACAAAACGTTAGTGCAAATTTAGTGGGAAAAAGAGCCATTGGCACGATCACTAGGTAATTCCGTGGGGAAAATAGCACCTGGGTGCACCTTTGGTGGGAAAAATAGCCCATTGGCACGGTCGCTAGGCACCTTCGGGGAAAAAATTGCATGTTGGCATGGACGCTAGGCACCTTCAGTGGGAAAAATAGCCCATTAAGTGCCTTCGTTGGTAAAATAACACCTTCGGTGGGCAAACGAACCCGTTGGCACGGACAATAGGCACCTTCGGTGGGAAAAATAGGGCGTTGGTGCACCTTCGGTTGGCAAAACAGCCCGTTGGCCCGGTCATTAGGCACCTTCGGTGGGAAAAATAGCACTTTGGTGCACCTTTGATGGGAAAAACAACTCATTGGCGCGGTCACTAGGCAACATTCCATAGGAAAAACCGCTACTTGGTGCACCTTTGATGTGAAAAACAGCCCATTGGCATGGTGACTAGGCAGCTTTGGTGGGTAAAACAGCCTGTCGGTATGGACACTAGGCACTTCGGTGGGAAAAACGGCACATTGGTGCACCTTCGTTGAGAAAAATAGCTCATTGGCAAGATCATTAGGCACCTTTGGTGGGAAAAACAACACGTTGGTACACCTTCGTTAAGAAAAATAACTCGTTGGCACGGTCGTTAGGCAACTTTTTTGGGAAAAACAACACCTTGGTTTACCTTTGGTAGTAAAAATAGCCCATTGGCACAGTCACTAGGCACCTTCATTGGAAAAATAGCCTGTTGGGCATCTTTAATTACAAAAATAAAATGTTTGTGCACCTTTGGTGGGAAAAACAACACTTTCGCCGGGCAAAACATCCCGTAGGCACAGACGCTAGGTACCTTCTGTGGGAAAAACAACAAGTTGGTGCACTTTCGGGGGGCAAAATGGCCCGTCAACACAGCCGTTAGGCAACTTCGGTGGGAAAAACAGCACCTTGGTGCACCATCGGTGGGCAAAACAGTTCGTCGACATGGTCGCTAGGCAACTTGGAGGAGATAAACAACACTTTGGTGCTCCATTGGTGGGAAAAATAGCTTGTTTCCATAATCCCTAGGCACCTTCGATGGGAAAAACAACCCGTTAGGCACCTTCAGTGGGAAAACAACACCTTGGGCACCTTCGGACGGAAAAATGACCCATTAGCAAGGTTGCCAGGCCCCTTCTGCTAGACAAACAACATGTTGGTGCACCTTTTGTGGGCAAAACATTCGGTTGATAGGGTCGTTAGGCACCTTCGGTGGGAAAAACAACACGTTTGTGCACCTTTAGTGGGAAAAACAATCGTTGGAATGGTCACCAGGCAACTTCAATGGGAAAAACAGCACCTGGGCGCACCTTCAGTGGGGAAATAGCCAATTGGCACGATCGCTAGATACCTTCATAGGAAAAACAGCTTGTTGGCCGCATTCGGCTAAAAAAAAAAACTTTTGTGCACTTTCGCTGGGAAAAGCAGCCTGTTGTCATGGTCGCTAGGCACCTTTTGTGGGAAAAACAACCTTTTAGGTACCTTGGGTGGGAAAAATAGCCTATTGGCACGATCGCTAGGTACCTTTGGTGGGAAACACAACCTGCTAGGCACCTTGGGTGAGAAAAACAACACCTTGGTGCACCTTCGATGGGTAAAATAGCATGTCGGCAGGGTCGTTCAGCACATTCGGTGGGAGAATAGCACGTTGGTGAACCTGCGATGGGCTAAATTGCTGATTGGCAGGGTCGCTAGGAACCTTCAGTCTAAAAAACAAAACGTTAGTGCAAATTTAGTGGGAAAAAGAGCCATTGGCACGATCGCTAGGTAACTCAGTGGGAAAAATAGCACCTAGGTGCACCTTTGGTGGGAAAAATAGCCGATTGGCAAGGTCGCTAGGCACCTTTGGGGGAAAAATTGCATGTTGGCACGGTCGCTAGGAACCTTCAGTGGGAAAAATAGCCCATTAGGTGCCTTCGTTGGGAAAATAGCACCTTTGGTGGGCAAAACAGCCCGTTGGCACGACCACTAGGCACCTTCGGTGGGAAAAATAGGGCGTTGGTTCACCTTCGGTTAGCAAAATAGCCCGTTGGCCCAGTTGTTGGGCACCTTTGGTGGGAAAAATAACACTTTGGTGCACCTTTGATGGGCAAAACAACTCATTGGTACGGTTACTAGGCAACATTCCATGGGAAAAATAGCCCCTTGGTGCACCTTTGGTGTGAAAAACAGCCTATTGGCATGGTGACTAGACACCTTTGGTGGGTAAAACAGCCTGTCGGTATGGACACTAGGCACCTTCAGTGGGGAAAACAGCACATTGGTGGACCTTCGTTGAGAAAAATAGCTCATTGGCAAGGTCGCTAGGCACCTTTGGTGGGACAAACAACACGTTGGTATACCTTCGTTGAGAAAAATAGCTCGTTGGCACGGTCGTTAGGCAACTTTGTTGGGAAAAACAACACCTTGGTGTACCGTTGGTAGTAAAAATAGCCCATTGGCACAGTCACTAGGCACCTTCATTGGAAAAACAGCCTGTTGGGCATCTTCAGTTACAGAAATAAAATGTTGGTGCACCTTTGGTTGGAAAAACAACACCTTCGCCGGGCAAAAGAGCCCGTAGGCACAGACGCTAGGTACCTTCTGTGGGAAAAACAACAAGTTGGTGCACCTTCGGGGGACAAAATGGCCCGTCAGCACGACCTTTAGGCAACTTTGGTGGGAAAAACAGCATCTTGGTGCACCATCAGTGGGCAAAATAGCTCATCGACATGGTCGCTAGGCAACTTCGAGGAGAAAAACAACGCCTTGTTGCTCCATTGGTGGGAAAAATAGCTTGTTTGCACAATCCTTAGGCACCTTCGATGGGAAAAACAGCCCGTTAGGCACCATCAGTGGGAAAACAAAACCTTGGTGCACCTTCGGATGGAAAAATAGCCCATTAGCAAGGTTGCCAAGGCCCTTCACCTAGAGAAACAACCTGTTGGTGCACCTTTGGTGGGCAAAACATTCGGTTGATAGGGTCGCTAGGCACCTTCTGTGGGAAAAACAACACGTTTGTACACCTTTAGTGGGAAAAAC
This sequence comes from Erythroxylum suave, assembly GCA_027563595.1. Classification (NCBI taxonomy): domain Eukaryota; kingdom Viridiplantae; phylum Streptophyta; class Magnoliopsida; order Malpighiales; family Erythroxylaceae; genus Erythroxylum; species Erythroxylum suave. Next base: position 37,025 of record JAOSBN010007893.1, on the reverse strand, counting down.
AGTCATTGGAATGTTCACGAGGCAACTTTAGTAGGAAAAATAGCACCTGGGTGCACCTTCGGTGGGGAAATAGCCAATTGGCACGATCGCTAGATACCTTCATAGGAAAAATAGCCTGTTGGCTCTGTTCGGCTAGAAAAAAAAACTTTGGTACACTTTCACTGGGAAAAGCAGCCTGTTGTCATGGTCGCTAGGCACTTTTGGCGGGAAAAACAACCTTTTGGGTACCTTGGGAGGGAAAAATAGCCCGTTGGCACGATCGCTAGGCACCTTTTGTGGGAAACACAACCTACTAGGCACCTTGCGTGAGAAAAAAGGCACCTTAGTGCACCTTCGGTGGGTAAAATAGCATGTCGGCAGGGTCGTTAGGCACATTCGATGGGAAAGTAGCACGTTGGTGCACCTGCGATGGGCAAAACAGCCGATTGGTAGGGTCGCTAAGCAAATTTAGTGGAAAAAGAGCCATTGGCACGATCGCTAGGTAACTTCAGTGGGAAAAATAGTACCTCAGTGCACCTTTGGAGGGAAAAATAGCCAATGGCATGGTCGCTAGGCACCTTTAGGGGAAAAATTGCATGTTGACATGGTTGCTAGGCACCTTCAGTGGGAAAAATAGCCCATTAGGTGCCTTTGTTGGGAAAATAGCACCTTCGATGGGCAAAACAGCCCGTTGGCACGGACACTAGGCACCTTCGGTGGGAAAAATAGGGCATTGGTGCACCTTCGGTTGGCAAAACAACCCGTTGGCACGGTCGTTAGGCACCTTTAGTGGGAAAAATAACACTTTGGTGCACCTTCAATGGGCAATACAACTCATCAGCACGGTCGCTAGGCAACATTCCATAGGAAAAACAGCTTCTTGGTGCACCTTTGGTGTGAAAAACAGCCCGTTGGCATGGTGACTAGGCACCTTTGGTGGGTAAAATAGTCTATCGGTACGGAAACTAGACACCTTCGATGGGAAAAACTCGTTGAGAAAAATAGCTCATTGGCAAGGTCGCTAGGCACCTTTGGTGGGAAAAACAACACATTGGTACACCTTCGTTGAGAAAAATAGCTCATTGGCACGGTCGTTAGGCAACTTTGTTGGGAAAAACAGCACCTTGGTGTACCTTTGGTAGTAAAAATAGCCCATTGGCATAGTCACTAGGCACCTTCATTGGAAAAACAGCCTGTTGGGCATCTTCAGTTACAGAAATAGAATGTTGGTGCACCTTTGGTGGGAAAAACAACACCTTCTCTGGGCAAAACAGCCCGTAGGCACAAATGCTAGGTACCTTTTGTAGGAAAAACAACAAATTAGTGCACCTTCGAGGGGTAAAATGGCCCGTCGGCATGGCCGTTAGGCAACTTCGGTGGGAAAAACAGCATCTTGGTACACCATCAGTGGGCAAAACAGCTCGTCAACATGGTCACTAGGCAACTTCGAGGAGAACGAAAAACTTTGGGCACCTTTGGTGGGAAAAAGAGCACCTTGGTGCACCTTCGGTGGAAAAAAAGCCCGTCGCAAGTTGCCAGGCCCCTTCAGCGAGAGAAATAACACGTTGGTGAACCTTCGGTGGGCAAAATAGCCCACCGGCACGGTCGTTACAGACCTTCAGTGGGAAAAACAGTACGTTGGTGCACCTTAGGCGAGCAAAACAGGCTATTGGCACGGTCGCTAGGTACCTTTGGTAGGAAAAACAGCAGGTTGGTGCAACTTTCGTAGGCAAAATAGTCCGTCAGCACGGTCGCTAAGCCAGTTCGGTGGGAAAAACAGCACCTCGGTGTGCCTTCGATGGGCAAAACAGTCCGTTGGCACAGTTGCTAGACATCTTCGGTATGAAAAATAGCACCTTGGTGCACCTTTGGTTGGAAAAATAGCTCGTTAGCAAGGTTCCTAGGCCCCTTCGACGAGAGAAACAACACGTTGGTGCACCTTTGGTGGGAAAACAGTCGGTTAATACGGTCGCTAGGCACCTTCGATGGGAAAACAACACGTTTGTGCACCTTTAGTGGGAAAAACAGTCGTTGGAATGGTCACTAGGCAACTTCTGTGGGAAAAACAACACCTGGGTGCACCTTCGGTGGGAAAAATAGCCAATTGACACGATCACTAGGCACCTTCATAGAAAAAACAGCCTGTTGGTCGCATTTGGCTAGAAAAAATACTTTGGTACACCTTCGCTGGGAAAAGCAACCTATTGGCATGGTCGCTAGACATCTTTGGTGGGAAAATCAGCTCGTTGGGTACCTTGGGTGGGAAAAAGAACACATTCGGTGGGAAAAACAACCCCTCAGCACTAACACTGGGCACCTATGATGGGAAAACAAGTTGTTGGGCACCTTTGGTGGGAAAAACAACACTATGGTGCAGCTTCGGTTGAAAAAAAGCTCGCTAGCAAGTTGCTAGGCCCCTTCGGTGAGAGAAATAGCACGTTGGTGAACCTTCTATGGGTAAAACAGCCCGCCGGTATGGTCGTTAAGCACCTTCGGTGCGAAAAACAACACCTTGGGGAACCTTTGGAGGGAAAAATAGCCCGTTGGCACGATCGCTAGGCACCTTTGATGGGAAACACAACGCGTTAGGCACCTTGGGTGAGAAAAACAACACCTTGGTGCAACTTCGGCGGGTAAAATAGCATGTCGGTAGGGTGGTTCGGCACATTCGGTGGGAAAATAGCACGTTGGTGCACCTGCAATGGGCAAAACAGCCGATTGGCATGGTTGCTAGGCATCTTCAGTCTAAAAAAAAAACATTAGTGCAAATTTAGTGGGAAAAAGAGCCATTGGCATGATCGCTAGGTAACTTCAGTGGGAAAACTAGCACCTGGGTGCACCTTCGGTGGGAAAAATAGCCCATTGGCACGGTCGCTAGGCATCTTCGGGGGAAAAATTGCACGTTGGCACAGTCGCTAGGCACCTTTAGTGCAAAAAACAGTTCGTTAGATACCTTCGATGGGAAAAATAACACCTTTGGTGGGAAAAACAGCCCATTAGGTACCTTCGGTGGGAAAAATAGAACGTTGGTGCACCTTCGATTAGCAAAACAACCCGCTGGTCCTTCGCTAGGCACCTTCGGTGGGAAAAATAGCACCTTGGTACACCTTCGATGGGCAAAACAACTCATCAGCACGGTCGCTAGGCAACATTTCGTGGGAAAAAAAGCACCTTGGGGCACCTTTGGTGTGAAAAACAGCCTATTGGCACAATGACTAGGCACCTTTGGTAGGCAAAACAAGTTGTCGGTACGGACACTAGGCACCTTCGAAGGGAAAAATAGAACATTGGTGCACCTTCGTTGAGAAAAATAGCTCGTTGGCAAGGTCGCTAGGCACCTTTGGTGGGGAAAACAACACGTCGGTGCACCTTCGATGGGAAAAATAGTCGTTGGCACGGTCGCTAGGCAACTTCGTTGGGAAAAACAGCACCTTGGTGCACCTTTGGTAGTAAAAATAGCCCATTGGCACAGTCATTGGGCACCTTCGTTGGAAAAACAGCCTATTGGGCACCTTCAGTTAGAGAAACGGAACCTTGGTGCACCTTTGGTGGGAAAAACAACACCTTTGCTAGGCAAAACAGCCAGTAGGCACAGACGCTAGTTACCTTCTGTGGGAAAAATAGTAAGTTGATGCACCTTCAGGGGACTAAACGACCCGTTGGCACGATCGCTGGGCAACTTTGGTAGGAAAAAAAACACCTTGGTGCACCATCGGTGGGTAAAACAGCTCGTTGGCATGGTCACTAGGCAACTTCAATGAGAAAAACAACACCTTGGTGCTCCATTGGTGGGAAAACAACTTGTTTGCACAATCCCTAGGCACCTTTGATGGGAAAAACAGCCCAGTAGGCACCTTCAGTGGGAAAACAACATCTTGGTGCACCTTTGGTAGGAAAAATAGCCCGTCAGCAAGGTTGCTAGGAACCTTTGGTCAGAGAAACGACACCTCGGTACACCTTTGGGGAAAAAATAGCCCGTTGGGAACCTTCGGCAGGAGAAGCAACGCCTTGGTGACCTTCGGTGGGCATAATAGCCCGTTGGCAAGGTTGCTGGACACCTTCAGTGGGAAAAAGAGCACGTTGGTGCGCCTCTGGTGGGCAAAACAGCCCGTCGGTTGTGAAAAATGGCCTATTGGCACAAACGCTAGGCACCTTTGATGGGAAAAACAACACGTTGTTGGGAACCTTTGGTGGGAAAAACAACACGTTGGTGTACCTTCAGTGGCAAAAACAACCATTGGGACGGTCACTAGGCAACTTCTGTGGGAAAATAGCTCCTTTGTGCACCTTTGGTGGGAAAAATAGCCCATTGGCACGGTCTCTAGGCATCTTCTATGGGAAAAACAGCCCGTTGGGCACTTTCGGTGGAAAAAACAACCTGTTGGGCACCTTCGATGTGAAAAACAGCTCCTTTGGTGGGCAAAACAGCCCGTTGGCAAGATCGCTAGGCAACTTTGGTGGGAAAAACAGCACCTTGGTGCACCTTAGTTGGGAAAAAGAGCCAGTTGGCATAGTCGCTTTGGTGGGAAAAATAGCACCTTCGGTGTAAAAAATAGCCCGTTGGCACAATCACTAGGCACCTTCGATGGATAAAATAGCTTGTTGGCCACCTTCAGTAGGAAAAGTAGCACCTTGGTGCATATTTGGTGGGCAAAACAACCCGTCAATACAGACGCTAGGCCCCTTCGGTGGGAAAAACATCACATTGGTTCACCTTCAGGGGGCAAAACAGACCATCAGCAAAGTGGCTAGGCACCTTCAGTAGGAAAAATAACACCTTAATGAACCTTCGATGGTAAAAATAACCCCTTGGCATAGACGCTAGGCACCTTCAGTGGGAAAAACAGCACGTTGGTATTTTCGGTGGGCAAAACAGCCCGTTGATAGGGTCGCGAGGTACCTTCGGTAGGAAAAACAACACCTTAATACACCTTCGGTGGTCAAAACAGCCAGTTGACATGGACGTCTGGCAGCTTTAGTGTGAAAAACAGTACGTTGGTCTTTTCGGTGGGCAAAATAGCCAATTGATAAGGTCGTGAGGCACCTTCAGTGGGAAAAAGGATGCATGGAACATCTTTGTTGGGCAAAACAGCCCATTGGCCCAGTCGTTAGGTAGCTTCGGTAGGAAAAATAGCACCTTGGTACACCTTCAGTGGGAAAAACAGCTGGTTAGCACGGCTGCTAGGCACCTTTGGTGGAAAAAATAGACTGTTGGGCACCTTCGGTGGGAAAAATAGCACGTTGGGGAACGAACGCTAGGCGCCTTCGGTGGGAGAAATAGGATGTTTGTGCAACTTCGGTGGGCAAAATAGCCCCTTAGTAGGGTCGCTGGGCACATTCGGTGGGAAGAAAAACACGTTGGTGCACCTTCGGTGGGCAAAACATCCCATTGGCATGGTCGTCAGGCAACTTCCGTGGGAAAAATAGCACCTTGGTGAACCTTCGGTGGGAAAAACCGCTCGTCATTAGGAATACTAGGTACCTTCGGTGTGAAAAAGCAGCACGTTGCAGCATGTTTGATGCGAAAAAAAACACGTTGGTGCACCTTTGATGGGTAAAACAGCTCGTCGACATGATTGCTGAGCAACTTCGGTAGGAAAAACAACACCTTAGGGCACCTTTAGTAGGAAAAACAACCCATTGGTGCAGTCACTAGGCAACTTCAGTAGGAAAAATAGCACTTTGGTACACCTTCGGTAGGTAAAATAGCCCGTCGGCAAGCTTGCTAGGCACCTTCGATAGGAGAAAGAACCACTTGGTGCACATTTGGTGGGCAAAACAACCCGTCGCCACGGTCGCTAGGCACCTTCTGTAGGAAAAACAGCACCTTGGTACACCTTTGGAGGGAAAAATAGCTTGTTGGCACAGTCGCTAGGCACCTTTGGCAGGAAAAAGAGCCCGTTGGTGACCTTTGGTGGGAAAAACAGCACCATGGTGCATCTTCAGTAGGCAAAATAGCCCATCCGATAGATCGCCAGCCACCTTCAATGGGAGAAAGAGCATCTTGGTGCATCTTTGATGGGAAAGGCAACCAATCGACATAGTCGCTAGGCACCTTCAGTGGGAAAAAAAGGCTATTGGGCACCTTTGGTGGGAAAAGCAGCACCTTGGTGCACCTTCAGTGGGCAAAATAGCCCATTGGCAAAAATAGCACATTGGTGCACCTTCGGTGGGCAAAACAGCCTGTTGGTAAGGTCTTGAGGCACCTTCAATGTGAAAAGAGCACGTTGGTGAACCTTCGGTAGGCAAAACAGCCCGTTGGCTTGGTTGCTAGGCAACTTTGGTGGGAATAATAGCATCTTGGTGCATCTTCGGTGGGCAAAGCAGCCCGTCAGGACGGTTGCTAGGCACCTTTGGTGGGATAAACAACACCATAGTGCACTTTCGGTGGGAAAAATAACTTACCGGCATGGTTTCTAGGCAACTTTGGTATGCCAAACAACCCGTTGGCATGTACACTAGGATACTTCAGTGGCAGAAACAACACCTTGTTGTCCCTTTGGCGGGAAAAACGACCCATTGGTATGGTCGCTAGGCACATTCGGTGGGAAAGACAGCCCATTGGGCAACTTGGGTGGGAAAAATAGCTCGATGGTGCATCTTCGGTAGGAGAAATAGCCCGTCGGCAACCTTACTAGGCACCTTTGGTGGGAGAAACAACACATTGGTGCAGCTTTGGTGGGCAAAACAACCCTTCGACACGGTCGTTAAACACCTTCGGTGGGAAAAATAACACCTTGGTGCGTCTTCGGTGGGAATACAATCCCTTGGCATGACCGATAGGCACCTTCAGTGGAAAAAACAACCCCTTGGGAACCTCGGTGGGAAAAACAGTACCTTGGTGCACGTTCTATGGGCAAAATAGCGCATCGGCACGGTCGCTAGGCACCTTCGATGGGCAAAACAGTGCGTTGGCAAGGTTGCTAGGACACTTCGGTGGGAGAAACGAAACCTTGGTGCACCTACGTTGGGAAATGCAGCCTGTTGGCATAGTCACTAGGCACCTTCGGTGGGAGAAACAACTGGTTAGGCACCTTTGGTGGGAAAAACTGTACCTTGGTGTACGTTCAGTCGGTAAGACAACCCATCCATACAGTCGCTAGGCACCTTCGGTGGGTAAAATAGCCAGTTGGCATAGACGATAGGCACCTTCGGTGGGCAAAACAACCCGTGTGAAGGGTCGCTAGGCACCTTCGGTGGGAAAAATAGCATGTTGGTACACCTTTGGTGGGAAAAACAGCCAATCGGCACAGTCGCTAGGCACCTTCAATGGGAAAAAATGCCTGTTGGGCACCTTTAGTAGGAAAAACAGCACCATACTGCACCTTCGGTGGGCAAAAGAGCCCGTCAGCACGATCGCTAGGCACCTTCGATGGGAAAAACAACCCATTGGCATAGACGCTAGGCACCTTCGGTGGAAAAAATAGCACGTTGGTGCACCTTTGGTTGGCAAAATAGCCTCTGGTAGGGTCACGAGGCACCGTCAGTAGGAAAAATAGCACATTCGTGCACCTTCATTGGGCAAAACAGCCTGTTAGCATGATCGTTAGGCAATGTCGGTGGGAAAAACAGCACCTTGGTGCACCTTCGATGGGAAAAACAACCCATTGACATGGTCACTAGGTATCTTTGGTAGGAAAAACAATGCCTTAGAGAACCTTCGGTGGGCAATACTACCCATCGACATGGAAGCTAGGCACCTTCAGTGGGAAAATCAGGAAGTTTGTGCAACTTTGGTGGGCCAAATAGCCCCTTGGCATGGTCATTAGGCACCTTCGGTGGGAAAAAAAGAAGGTTGGTGCACCTTCGATGGGCAAAACAGCTTGTTGACATGATCACCAGGCAACTTTGGTGGGGAAAATAACACATTCATGCACCTTCGGTGGGCAAAACAGTCTGTTGGCAAAATCGCTAGTTAACTTCGATTTGAAAAACAACACCTTAGCGCGCCTTTGGTGGGAAAAACTGCCCACTGGCACGGTCGCTAGGCACCTTCAATGGGAAAAATAGCTCATTAGGCACCTTCGGTGGGAAAACCAACACCTTAATGCACCTTTGGTGGTCAAAACAGCCCGTCGATATGGACACTAGGCACCTTAAGAGGGAAAAACAGCGTGTTGGTACAACTTCGGTGGGCCAAAATACCCGTTGGCCAGGTTGCAAAGCAACTTTGGTCGAAAAAATAGCATCTTGGTGCACCTTCAGTGGGAAAATACATCCCGTTAGCTCGGTCCCTAAGCATCTTTGGTGGAAAAAACAGACCGTTGGGCACCTTCGGTAGGAAAAAAAGCATGTTAGAGCACCTTCAGTAGGCAAAACTACCCGTCGGCACGGACGCCAAGTGCCTTTGGTGGGAAAAACAGGATGTTTGTACAACTTCAGCGGGCAAAACCATACCTTGGTAGGGTCACTAGGCACCTTCAGTGGGAAAAAAAGCACATTTATGCACCTTCGGTAGGCCAAACAACTTGTTGGCATGGTCATCAGGCAACTTCTGTAGGAAAAATAGCACCTTGGTGCACCTTCGGTGGGAAAAATAGTCCGTCAGCACAGACACTTGGCACCTTTGGTGGGAAAAACAGCCCATTGCAACACCTTTGGTGGGTAAAATCACCTGTCAGCACAGTCGCTAGGAACTTTCAGTGGGAAAAACAACACATTGGTGCAACTTTGGTAGGAAAAACAACTCGTCAGCATGATTGTTGGGCAACTTTGGTAGGAAAAACAGCACCTTGGTGCACCTTCGGCAGGAAAAAAAGCCCATTGGCATAGTCAGTAGGCCACTTCGATGGGAAAAACAGCACCTTGGTGTACAGTCGACAAGCTTCAGTACCCTTCACAAGCTTGTTAGACACCTTCGATAGCTACTTGGTGCACCTTCGGTGGGCGAAACAACCCATCGGCATGGTTGCTAAGCACCTTCTGTGGGAAAAACAACACCTTGGTATACCTTTGGAGGGAAAAATAACCCTTTGGTAAGCTAGGCAACTTTGGTGGGAAAAACACCCTGTTGGTCACCTTCGGTGGGAAAAATAGCAACATGGTCACTGTTGGTGGGAAAAACAGCCAGTTGGTGCGCCTTTGGCAGGAAAAACAGGCCATCGGCATAGTGGCTAGGCACCTTCGATTGGAAAAAAAGCCTGTTGGGCACCTCTGGTGGGAAAAGTAGCACCTTAGTGCACCTTCGGTGGGAAAAATAGCTCATCGGTAAGGTTTCTAGGCACCTTCGGTGGGAAAAATGGCATATTAGTGCACATTCAGTAGGCAAAACAGCCAGTTGGCAAGGTCGCTAGGCATCTTAGGTGGGCAAAAGAGCACCTTACTAAACCTTCAATGGGAAAAACAATCCGTTGGCAAGACTGCTAGGAAACTTTGGTAGGAAAAATAACACCTTGGTGCACCTTCGGTGGGAAAAATTGCCCATTGGCATGAATGCTAGGCACCTTCAGTGGGAAAAATAGCCCGTTGGGCACCTTCAGTAGGGAAAACAACATCTTAATACACCGTCGGTGGGAAAAACAACCTGTTGGCACAGAAGCTAGGTGCCTTCAAATCTGAAAAAACAACATGTTGGTACAACTTCAATGGGCAAAATAGCCCATTTTTAGGGTCGTGAGGCAGTTTCGGTGGGAAAAATAGCACGTTGGTGCACCTTTGGTGGGCAAAACAGCCGATGGGAGGGTCACGAGGCACCGTCAGTAGGAAAAATAGCACATTCGTGCACCTTCATTGGGCAAAACAGCCTGTTAGCATGATCGTTAGGCAATGTCGGTGGGAAAAACAGCACCTTGGTGCACCTTCGATGGGAAAAACAACCCATTGACATGGTCACTAGGTATCTTTGGTAGGAAAAACAATGCCTTAGAGAACCTTCGGTGGGCAATACTACCCATCGACATGGAAGCTAGGCACCTTCAGTGGGAAAATCAGGAAGTTTGTGCAACTTTGGTGGGCCAAATAGCCCCTTGGCATGGTCATTAGGCACCTTCGGTGGGAAAAAAAGAAGGTTGGTGCACCTTCGATGGGCAAAACAGCTTGTTGACATGATCACCAGGCAACTTTGGTGGGGAAAATAACACATTCATGCACCTTCGGTGGGCAAAACAGTCTGTTGGCAAAATCGCTAGTTAACTTCGATTTGAAAAACAACACCTTAGCGCGCCTTTGGTGGGAAAAACTGCCCACTGGCACGGTCGCTAGGCACCTTCAATGGGAAAAATAGCTCATTAGGCACCTTCGGTGGGAAAACCAACACCTTAATGCACCTTTGGTGGTCAAAACAGCCCGTCGATATGGACACTAGGCACCTTAAGAGGGAAAAACAGCGTGTTGGTACAACTTCGGTGGGCCAAAATACCCGTTGGCCAGGTTGCAAAGCAACTTTGGTCGAAAAAATAGCATCTTGGTGCACCTTCAGTGGGAAAATACATCCCGTTAGCTCGGTCCCTAAGCATCTTTGGTGGAAAAAACAGACCGTTGGGCACCTTCGGTAGGAAAAAAAGCATGTTAGAGCACCTTCAGTAGGCAAAACTACCCGTCGGCACGGACGCCAAGTGCCTTTGGTGGGAAAAACAGGATGTTTGTACAACTTCAGCGGGCAAAACCATACCTTGGTAGGGTCACTAGGCACCTTCAGTGGGAAAAAAAGCACATTTATGCACCTTCGGTAGGCCAAACAACTTGTTGGCATGGTCATCAGGCAACTTCTGTAGGAAAAATAGCACCTTGGTGCACCTTCGGTGGGAAAAATAGTCCGTCAGCACAGACACTTGGCACCTTTGGTGGGAAAAACAGCCCATTGCAACACCTTTGGTGGGTAAAATCACCTGTCAGCACAGTCGCTAGGAACTTTCAGTGGGAAAAACAACACATTGGTGCAACTTTGGTAGGAAAAACAACTCGTCAGCATGATTGTTGGGCAACTTTGGTAGGAAAAACAGCACCTTGGTGCACCTTCGGCAGGAAAAAAAGCCCATTGGCATAGTCAGTAGGCCACTTCGATGGGAAAAACAGCACCTTGGTGTACAGTCGACAAGCTTCAGTACCCTTCACAAGCTTGTTAGACACCTTCGATAGCTACTTGGTGCACCTTCGGTGGGCGAAACAACCCATCGGCATGGTTGCTAAGCACCTTCTGTGGGAAAAACAACACCTTGGTATACCTTTGGAGGGAAAAATAACCCTTTGGTAAGCTAGGCAACTTTGGTGGGAAAAACACCCTGTTGGTCACCTTCGGTGGGAAAAATAGCAACATGGTCACTGTTGGTGGGAAAAACAGCCAGTTGGTGCGCCTTTGGCAGGAAAAACAGGCCATCGGCATAGTGGCTAGGCACCTTCGATTGGAAAAAAAGCCTGTTGGGCACCTCTGGTGGGAAAAGTAGCACCTTAGTGCACCTTCGGTGGGAAAAATAGCTCATCGGTAAGGTTTCTAGGCACCTTCGGTGGGAAAAATGGCATATTAGTGCACATTCAGTAGGCAAAACAGCCAGTTGGCAAGGTCGCTAGGCATCTTAGGTGGGCAAAAGAGCACCTTACTAAACCTTCAATGGGAAAAACAATCCGTTGGCAAGACTGCTAGGAAACTTTGGTAGGAAAAATAACACCTTGGTGCACCTTCGGTGGGAAAAATTGCCCATTGGCATGAATGCTAGGCACCTTCAGTGGGAAAAATAGCCCGTTGGGCACCTTCAGTAGGGAAAACAACATCTTAATACACCGTCGGTGGGAAAAACAACCTGTTGGCACAGAAGCTAGGTGCCTTCAAATCTGAAAAAACAACATGTTGGTACAACTTCAATGGGCAAAATAGCCCGTTTTTAGGGTCGTGAGGCAGTTTCGGTGGGAAAAATAGCACGTTGGTGCACCTTTGGTGGGCAAAACAGCCGATTGGCCCAGTCCTCAGGCAACTTTGGTGGGGAAAACAGCACCTTGGTGCTCCTTTTGTGGGCAAAACAGCCCGTTAGCACGGTTGCTAGGCAACTTCAATGAGAAAAACAACCCGTTGGGCACCTTTAGTGAGAAAAACAACACGTTGGTGCACCTTCAGTGGGCATAACTCGACACGGTCGCTAGCCACCTTCGGTGGGAAAATTAGGATGCTTGTGCAACTTTGGTGGGCAAAATTGCCCCTTGTCAGGGTCGCTAGGCAGCTTAGGTGGGAACAAAAGCTCGTTGGTGCACCTTCAATGGGAAAAACAAGATGTTTGTGCAACTTCGGTGGGAAAAATAGCCCGTCGACACAGTCGGTAGGCACCTTCGGCAGGAAAAATAGCATATTGGTGCACCTTTGCTAGGAAGAACAGCCCGTTGACACAGTCGCTAGGCACTTTCGATGGGAAAAATAGCCCGTTAGGCACCTCTGGTGAGAAAAATAGCCCATTGGCACAATCGCTAGGCCCCATTGGTGGGAAAAACAACCCATTGGCACTGGCACTAGGAACACTCTGTGAGAAAAACAGCACATTGGTACACCTTCGATCGGCAAAACAACCAGTTGGCAGGGTCGCTAGGCATCTTTGGTGGGAAAAACAAAACGTTGGTGCACCTTTAGTGGGAAAAACAGCCATTGGCACATTCGCTAGGCATCTTCATGGGAAAAACAGCCTATTGGCCACCTTCGGTTAGGAAAAAAACTTTGGTGCACCTTCTGTGCACAAAACTGCCTATTGGTACGGTCGCTAGGCACCTTCGGTGGGGAAAATAGCATGTTGGTGCACGTTCGATGGGTAAAACAGCTCGTTGACACGGTCGCTAGGCAACTTTGGTGGGAAAAATAGCACCTTTGCGCAACTTCGGTGGGAAAAACTACCCATTGGCACGGTCGCTTGGCACCTTCGGTGGGAAAAACAACTCGTTGACCACCTTTGGTGGGAAAAACAAAACCTTAATGCAGCTTTAGTGGGAAAAATAGCCTATCGACACAGACACTAGGCACCTTCAGTGGGAAAAACAGCATGTTGGCAAAACTTCAGTGGGCAAAACAACCCATTGTCAGGGTTGCAAGGCCCTTTTGATGGGAAAAAACATGTTGGTGCACCTTCGGTGGGCAAAACAACTGGTTGGTCCAGTCATCAGGCAACTTTAATGGGAAAAATAGCATCTTGGTGATCCTTCAGTGGGAAAAACTACTCATTGGCACGGTCACTAGGTACCTTCGGTGGGAAAAACAGCTCGTTGGGCGACTTCGGTGGGAAAAACAGCACGTTAGAGCATCTTAGTTGGGAAAAACCACCCATCTGCACAGTCGCTAGGTACCTTCGGTGGAAAAATAGGATATTTGTGCAACTTTGGCGAGCAAAACAGCCCCTTGGCAGGGTCGTTAGGGACCTTTGATAGGAAAAAAAGCACAATAGTGCAACTTCGGTGGACAAAACAACTCGTTGGCACTGTCACTAAGTAACTTCGGTGGGAAAAATAGCACCTTGGTGCACCTTTGGTGGGCAAAACAACCCGTCGACACTGACGCTAGGTCCCTTCGGTGGGAAAAACAACACATTGGTGCACCTTTTATAGGCAAAACAGTCCGTCGGCACAATCGCTAGGCACCTTCGGTAGGAAAAACATCAAATTGGTGCACCTTCGGTGGGCAAAACAGCTGATTGGCACGGTCGTTAGGCAACTTCTATGGGAAAAACAGCACCTTCGTGCACCTTTGGTGGGAAAATAACCCGTCAGCATAGTCGCTAGGCCCCTTCGGTGGGAAAAACAACACCTTGGCGTAGCTTCAATAGGCAAAATAGCTCGTCGGTATTGTCGCTAGGCATCTTCGGTGCAAAAAATAGCACCTTGATGCACCTTCGGTGGGAAAAATAGCCCGTCAGCAAGGTTGTCAGGTCCCTTCAGCATGAGAAACATCACGTTGGTGTACCTTTGGTAGGCAAAACAGTTGGTTGGTATGGTCGCTAGGCACCTTCGGTGGAAAAAACAACACATTGGTACACCTTTAGTGGGAAAAACAGTCGTTGGAACGGTGACTAGGCAACTTTAGTGCGAAAAACAGCACCTAGGCACACCTTTGGTGGGAAAAATAGCCCACTGGCACGGTCGCTAGGCACCTTCATACGGAAAACAGCCCGTTGGCAACTTTCAGTTAGAAAAAAAAAGTTTGATGCACCTTTGGGGGGAAGAACAGCCTATTGGCACGGTTGCTAGCCACATTCGGTGGGAAAAATAGCCTACTAGGTACCTTCATCGCAAAAAACAACACCTTCGGTGGGCAAAACAACCCCTCGGCACTGACACTAGGAACCTTTGGTGGGAGAAATAGCATGTTTGTGCACCTTCGGTGGGCAGAACAACCCATCGGCAAGGTCACTAGGCACCTTTGTTGGGAAAAACAACATCTTGCTGCACCTTCGGTGGGTAAAACAACTCCTCGGTGTGGTCTCTGGGCAACTTCAGTTGGAAAAACAACACTTTGGTCCACCTTCGTGCACCTTCGGTTGGAAAAACAGCCCATTGGGCACCTTAGGTGAGAAAAATAGCACCTTGGTGCATCTTCGGGGGGTTAAATAACACATCGACAAGGTTACTAAGCACCTTCAGTAGGAGAAATAACACTTTGGTGTACCTTCGGTGTGCAAAACAGCCTGTCGGCACGGTTGCTATCTACCTTTGGTGTACACCTTCAGTAGGAAAAGTTGCTCATTGGGCACCTTCGGTGGGAAAAACAACTCATGGTACACCTTTGGTGGCAAAAATAGCACGTCGGTGCATCTTCTGTGGGCAAATCAGCCCGTCGGCATGGTCGCTAGGCAAATTTAGTGGGAAAAACAGCACCTTGTTGCATCTTTGGTAGGAAAAACTACCCATTGGCACGGTCGCTTGGCACCTTTGGTAGTAAAAGCAGCACATTAATGCACCTTCGGTGGGAAAAACAACCCATCGACACGGACACTAGGCACCTTCAGTGGAAAAAATAGCACATTGGTAAAACTTCGGTGGGAAAAACAGGATGTTTGTGCAACTTTGGTGGGAAAAACAGCCCCTTGCCAGGGTCACTAGGCACCTTCGGTGGGGACAAAAGCACATTGGTCCACCTTCGATGGGCAAAATAGCTCATTGGCACAGTCGCCATGCAATTTCGGTGGGAAAAATAGCACATAGGTGCACCATCGGTGGGCAAAATAGCCCGTTGGCATGGTTGCTAGGCACCTTTGGTGGGAAAAATAGCATGTTGTTGCACCTTCGAAGGGCAAAATAGCCCGTCTGAACGATCGCTAGGCCCCTTCGGTGGGAAAAACAACACCTTGGCGCACCTTCAGTGTGTAAAACAACCCGTTGGCACGATGGCTAGGCATCTTCGGTATGAAAAATAGCACGTTGGTACACCTTCAGTGGAAAAAATAGCCAGTCAGAAAGGTTGATAGGCCCCTTCAGTGAGAGAAACAGCACGTTGGTGCACCTTAGGTGGGTAAAACAGCAGGTTGGTAGGGTTGCTAGGCACCTTCAGCGGAAAAAATAGCACAACAGTGCACCTTCAGTGCGAAAAACAACCGTTAGAACGGTTACTAGGAAACTTCAATGGGAAAAACAACACCTGGGTGCACCTTCGGTGTGAAAAATAATGCATTGGAACAGTCGCTAGGCACCTTCATGGGGAAAACAGCCTGTTGGCTGCCTTCGGTTAGAAAAAAAACTTTGGTGCACCTTTGCCGGGAAAAACAGCTTGCCGGCACGGTCTCCAGGCACCTTCGGTGGGAAAAACAGCCCGTTGGGTACCTTGGGTGGGAGAAACAACACCTTTGATGGGCAAAACAGCCTCTTGGCACTAACACTAGGAACAATCGATGGGAGAAACAGCAAGTTTGTGCATCTTCGGTGGGCAAAATAGGTCGTTGGTGCACCTTCGATCAAAAAAACAGCCCATCGGCACGGTCACTGGGCACCTTTGGTGGGAAAAACAGCTTGTTAGGCACCTTTAGTGGGAAAAAGAGCACCTTCGATGGGCAAAACAGCCCATTTGCACAGTCATTGGGCATCTTCGGTGGGAAAAACAACACCTTGGTGCACCTTCGATAGGCGAAATAGTCTGTCGGCACGGAGGCTAGGCACCTTGGCAGGAAAAACAGCACGTTGGTGCACCTTCGATGAGCAAAACAGCTCGTGGGCACCGTTGCTAGGCAAATTCGATGGAAAAAACAGCACCTTAGTGCATCTTCGGTTGGAAAAACAACCCATTGACACAGTCACTAGGCACCTTTGGTGGGAAAAACAGCCTATTGGGCACCTTTAGTGGGAAAAAGAGCACCTTCAATGGGTAAAACAACCCATTTGCACAATTGTTGGGCACCTTCAGTGGGAAAAACAACACATTGGTGCACCTTCGTCGGGAAAAATAGTTTGTCGATACACACGCTAGGCACCTTCGGCAGGAAAAACAGCACGCTAGTGCACCTTCGATGTACAATACAGCCCACCGCCACGATCGCTAGGCACCTTTGGTGGGAAAAAAGCACGTCGGTGCACCTTCGGTGGGCAAAACAGCTCGTGGGTAGGGTTGCTGGGTAGATTCGATGGAAAAAAAAACACCTTGGTGTACCTTCGATGGGAAAAATTGCCCATTGGCACGGTCGATAGGCACCTTCGATGGGAAAAACAACCAATTGGGTACCTTTGGTGGGTGGGCACCTTCTGTGGGAAAAGGAGCACCTTCGATGGGAAAAACTGTGCATTTGCACAGTCGGTAGCAACTTTAGGGGAAAAAAAGGACCTCGATGCACCTTCGGTGGGAAAAACAATCTGTCAGCACAGATGTTAGACAACTTCGACGGAAAAAGGGCTTGCTGGTGCACCTTCGGTGGGTAAAACTGCCCATTGGTACAGTCGTTAGGCACCATCGTTGTGAAAACAACACGTTGATGCACCTTTGATTGGCAAAATAGCCGATCGACGCACTCGCTAGGCACCTTCGGTGGGAAAAATAGCACGTTGCTGAGCGTTTGGTGGGAAAAACAACCCATCGGCACGGTCGTTAGGCAACTTCGGTGGGAAAAACAACACCTTGGTGCACCTTTGATGGGAAAAACAACCCGTTGGCACAGTCCCTAGGCAACTTCGGGGGGAAAAACAGCCAATTGGCAAGGTTGTTGGACACCTTTGGTGGGAAAATAGTCTGTTGGGCACTTCGGTGGGAAAAATAGCTTATTGGGCACCTTCGATGAGAAAAACAGTGCCTTTGGTGGGCAAAACATCCCGTCGGCAAGGATGCTAGGCAACATTTGTGGGAAAATCAACACCCAAGTGCACCTTAGGTAGGAAAAAAAGCCAGTCGACACGGTCGTTACGCAACTTCGGTAGGAAAAACAGTACATTGGTGGACCTTTAGTGGGAAAAACAATGCATCGGCACGGTCGCTAGGCACCTTTTGTGGGAAAAAGAGCTCCTTGGTGCACCTTTGGTGGGAAAAAAATCTTTCAGCAGGGATGCTAGGCACCTTTGATGGGAAAAAAAGCACATTGGTGCACCTTTGGTGGGCAAAATAGCCAATCGGCACAGTCGCCAGGCAAATTCGATGGGAAAACTTGGTGCACCTTTGGTGGGAAAAATAGCCGATCGGCATGGTCACTAGGCACCTTCTATAGGAAAAACAATCCGCTTGGCACTTTCGGTGGGTAAAACAATCCACTTGGCAATTTCGGTGGGAAAAACAGCTTGTTGGGCACATTTGGCAGGAAAAAGAGCACCTTCGGTAGGCAAAACAGCCCATCTGCACAGTCATTAGACAACTTCGATAAAAAAAACAATACCTCGGTGCACCTTCGGTTGGAAAAATAGTCTCTCATCACGGATGCTAGGCACCTTTGGTGGGAAAAATAGCACGTTGGTGCAACCTCGGTGGGCCAAACATCCCATTGGCTTAGTCGCTAGGCACCTTCAGTGGGAAAAACAGCACACTGGTGGACCTTCGGTGGGTAGACCAGTCCATCGGCGTGGTCACTGGGCAGCTTTAGTAGGCAAAAAAGCCCGTTGGAAGTGTCGCTAGGATCCTTCGGTGGGAAAAACAGTACATTGCTGCACCTTTAGTGGGAAAAACAACTCGTTGGCACGGTCCCTATGCAATTTTGGTGGGAAAAATAAGACCATGGAGTAGCTTCGGTGGGAAAAATAGCCCATTGGCATGGCCACTAGGCATTGTCGGTCGGAAAAACAGTCTGTTGGGCAACTTCGGTGGGAAAAATAGCTAGTTGGGCATGTTCGGTGGGAAAAACAGCACCTTTGGTGGGCAAAGTAGCCCATCGGCATGGTCGCTAGGTAACTTTGGTGGGAAAGACAACACCTTGGCGCACCTTAGGTGGCAAAAAGAGCTAGTGGGCAAGGTCGCTATGCAACTTCGGTGGGAAAAAACAACACATTGGTGCACCTTTGGTGGGAAAAACAACCCGTTAGCGCGGTCCCTAAGCAACTTCGGTGGGAAAAATAGCATGTTGGTGCTGCTTTGGTGGGGAAAATAGCCTATTGGCACGGTCGCTAGGCACCTTTGGTGGGAAAACAGCCCGTTAGGCACCTTCGGTGGGAGAAACAGCCTGTTGGGCATCTTCGGTGGGAAGAAAAGCACCTTCAGTGGGCAAAATAGCCCATCAACACGGTCGCTAGGTAATGTCGGTGGGAAAAACAATACCTTGGCACACCTCAGGTGGGCAAAAGAGCCAGTCGGCACTGTCACTACGTAGCTTCGGTGGGAAAAACAACACATTAGTGCACCCTTGGTCGCTAGGCACCTTCAGTAGGGAAAAATAGCCTGTTGGGCACCTTCGAAGGGAAAAATAGCACCTTGGTGCACCTTCGGTGGGCAAAACAGTTTGTCAGCACGGACACTAGGCATCTTTGGTAGGAAAAACAGCACGTGGGTGCATCTTTGGTGGGTAAAACAGCCCATCGGCACAGTCGCTAGGCACCTTCAGTAGGAAAAAATAACACTTTGGTGCACCTTCGGTAGGCAAAATAGCCAGTTGGGAAGGTTGCTAGGTAACTTTGATGGGAAAGGCAGCACCTTGGTGCACCTTCAGTGGGAAAAACAACCCATTGGAAGAGTTGCTAGGCACCTTCAGTGCGAAAAACAGCCTATTGGGCACATTAACTAGGAAAAATAGCCTATTGGGCACCTCGAGTGCGCAAAACAACCCGTTTGTACAGTAGTTAGGCAACTTTGGTGCAAGAAACTGCAACTTGGTGCACCTTTGGTAGGTGTCAGCATGGATGCTCAACACCTTTGGTGGGAAAAATAGCATGTTGTTGCACCTTTGGCGGGAAAAACAACCCATCAGCACGATCGCTAGGCATCTTCGGTGCGAAAAACAGCCCATTGTGCATCTTCGATCCAAAAAGTAGCACTTTTCTGCACCTTCGGTGGGTAAAATAGCCCGTCGACAAGGTTGCTAGGCACCTTTACTGGGAGAAAGACCACGTCAGCATAAATGCTAGGCCCCTTCAGTTGGAAAAATAGCACGTTGGTGCACCTTCAGTGAGCAAAACATTCTGTCAACACAATCGCTAGGCACCTTTGGTGGGAAAAATAGCATGTTAGTGCACCTTCGGTGGGCAAAACAGCCCATTGGTATGGTCACTAGGCACCTTCGGTGGCAAAAATAGCATAATGGTGTACCTTGGGTGGGCAAAACAACCCTTTAGCATAGTTGCTAGGCACCTTCGGTGGGAAAAACAACACCTTGGTGCACCTTCGGTAGGCAAAATGATCTATTAACACGGATGCTAGGGACCTTTGCTAGGAAAAAGAGCACATTGGTGTACCTTCGATGGGCAATACAGCCCATTGGCATGGTCGCTAGGCACCTTTAGTGGAAAAAACACCTGTTGGGCAGCTTCGGTCTGAAAAATAGCACTTTTCTACATCTTCGGTGGGTAAAATAGCCCGTCGACTGGGTTGCTAGGCACATTCGGTGGGAGAAAGAGCATGTTGGTGCACCTTCTGTGTGTAAAATAGCTCATTAACACGGTCATTAGGCACCTTGAGTAGGCAAAACAGCCTGTTGGCACGGTCATCAGGCACCTTTGGTGAGAAAAATAGTATGTTGGGCAGCTTCTGTAGGAAAAACAACACGTTGATTCACCTTCGGAGGGCAAAACAGCTTGTTGGCACAGTCATTAGGACACTTCGGTGGGGAAAAAAAAGACCTTGGTGGGAAAAACAACCCATTGGGCACCTTCGGTGGGAAAAAGGCACCTTGGTGCACCTTCGGTGGGTAAAATAACCCATTGGCACAGTTGTTAGGCACTTTTTGTGGGAAAAACATACCATTTGGCATCTTCGGTACAAAAAACAGCACCTTGGTGTAGTTTCGGTAGGAAAAGTAGCCCATTGGAATAGTCGCTAGGCACCTTTGATGGGAAAAATTGCCAGTTGGGTACCTTCGGTGGGAAAAACTGCCTGTTGGGCAACTTCGATAGAAAAACAAGTCCTCGGTGCACCTTCGTTAGGGAAAACAGGCTGTCAGCACGGATGCTAGGCACCTTCAGTAGGAAAAACAACATGTTGATGCACCTTTGGCAGGTAAAACAGGCCATCGGCACAGTCGCTAGGCACCTTTACTGGGAAAAACAGCATGTTGGTGCACCTTCGGTTGGCAAAACAGCCCATTGGCACAATCGCTAGGCAACTTCGGCACGAAAAATAGCACATTGGTACACCTTCGGTGGGCAAAGGAGCCAATCGACACTCTCGTTACACAGCTTCGGTGGGAAAAGTAGCACATTGGTGCACCTTCGGAGGGAAAAACAACAACTTGGTGCACCTTTGGTGGGCAATATAGTTTGTTAGTACAGATGTTAGGCACCTTCAGTGGGAAAAACAACACGTCGGTGCACTTTCGTTGGGCAAAACAGCCCATTGGAAGCGTTGCTAGGCAGCTTTGGCGGGCAAAACAGCTAGTTGACACGGCTGCTAGGCAACTTCGGTAGGAAAAGCAGCACCTTGGTGCACCTTAGGTGGGCAAAAGAGCCAGTTGGAACTTTCGCTTCATAGCTTCGGTGGGAAAAACAGTACATTGGTGTACCTTCAGTGGGAAAAATAAACCATCGGCATGGTCGTTAGGCACCTTCGGAGGGGAAAAACAACCTATTGGGCACCTTCGAAGGGAAAAATAGTACCTTGGTGTGACTTCGGTGGGCAAAACAGTTTGTCAGCCAAGATGCTTGGCACCTTCAGTGGGAAAAAAGCTCGACAGTGCACTTTTGGTGGGGAAAACAGCCCATCAACACAGTCACTAGGCACCTTCAGTGGGAAAAACAGCACGTTGGTGCCTTTCGGTTCTGCACAGTCGCTAGGCAATTTCGGTGGGAAAAACAACACCTTGGAGCACCTTTTGCGGGAAAAACAACCCATTGGCACAGTCACTAGGCACCTTCAGTGGGAAAAACAGCCTGTTGGGCACCTTCGGCAGGAAAAGCAGCCTGTTAGGCATCTTAGGTGGGCAAAACAACTCATCTACATAGTTGGTAGGTAGCTTCAGTGCGAAAAACAGCACCTTGGTGCGCCTTTGGTGGGCAAAATAGATTATCAGCATAGATGCTAGGCACCTTCAGTAGGAAAAACAACATGTTGGTGCAGCCTCAGTAGGAAAAATAGCCTATTGGCACGGTCACTAGGCAACTTTGGTGGGAAAAACAACCCGTCGGGTGCCTTCAGTTGGGAAAACAGCCTGTTGGGCACTTTCGGTGATCAAAACAGCCCGTCGTCATGGTTGCAACATCAGTGGGAAAAATAACGTCTTGTTGCGCCTTAAGTGGGCAAAAGAGACAATCAACACTGTCACTATGTAGCTTTGGTAAGAAAAACAACACATTGGTGCACCTTTGGTGCGAATAACAAACCATCGGCATGGTCGCTAGGTACCCTAGGTGGGGAAAAACAGCTAGTTGGGCACCTTCGAAGGGAAAAATAGCACTTTGATGCACCTTAAGTGGGCAAAATAGTTTGTCAGCCCAGACCCTATACACCTTCGGTGGGTAAAACAACCCATCGGCACAGTCACTAGGCACCTTCGGTGGGAAAAATAGAACGTTGGTGCACTTTGGTAGGCAAAACAACCCATTGGAACGATCGCTAGGCAACTTTGGTGGGAAAAACACCCCGTTGGTGCACCTTTTGGTGGGAAAAACAACCCATTGGCACAGTTGCTAGGCAACTTCGGTGGGAAAAATAGCCCGTTAGGCACATTCGGTAGGAAAAACAACCTGTTGGGCACCTTAGGTAGGAAAAACAACCCGTCTGCACAGTTGCTAAGCAACTTCGGTGGGAAAAACAGCACCTTGGTGCACTTTCTGCAGGAAAAACAACTCGTTGGCATAGTCGCTAGGCATCTTCAGTGGGAAAAATAGCCCGTTGGGCACCTTCGGTAGGCAAAACAACCTGTCTGCACAGTTGCTAGGGAAGTTCAGTACGAAAAACAACACCTTGGTGCACCTTAGATGGGCAAAAGAGCTCGTCGACATTGTCGCTACGCAGCTTCGGTGGGAAAAAAGCACATTGGTGCACCTTCGGTGGGAAAAACAACCCATCGGCATGGTCGCTAGGCATCTTAGGTAGGGAAAAATAGCCAGTTGGGCACCTTTGAAGGGAAAAACAGCACCTTCGGTGGGCAAAATAGTTTGTCAGTACAGACTCTAGCCACCTTCGGTGGGAAAAACAACACGTTAGTGCACCTTTGGTGGGTAAAATAGCCCATTGGCACAGTCACTAGGCACCTTCAATGGGAAAAACAGCACATTGGGGCACCTTTGGTAGGAAAAATAGCCCGTCGGCACGGTTGCTAGGTAACTTCGATGGGGAAAACCGCACCTTGGTGCACCTTTGGTGGGAAAAACATCCCATTGGCACAGTCGCTAGGCACCTTCGATGGGAAAAACAACCCGTTAGGCATCTTTGGTAGGAAAAACAACCTATTGGGCATCTTAGGTAGGAAAAACAACCCATTTGCACAGTTGCTAAGCAACTTAGGTGCGAAAAACAACACCTTGGTGCACCTTCGGAGGGCAAACTAGTCTGTCCGCATAGACGCTAGGCATCTTCAGTCGAAAAAATAACAAATTGGTGCACCTTCAGTGGGAAAAGCAACTAGTTGGGCACGTTCAAAGGGAAAAACAACCAATTGGCCTATCGGCACGGTCCCTAGGTACCTTCGGTGGGAAAAACATCCCGTTGGGCACCTTCGGTCAAAAAATACACTTTTCTACTCCTTAGGTGGGCAAAATAGCCCGTCGACAAGGTTGCTAGGCACCTTTGCTAGCAGAAAGAGCACGTTGGTATACCTTCGGTGGGCAAAACAGCCCATCAGCATGGTTACAGCCTGTCAGCAAGGATGCTAGGCACCTTCGTTGGGAAAAACAGCACGTTGATGCACCTTAGGTGGGCAAAACAGCCCATGGGCATAGTGACTAGGCACCTTCGGTGGGAAAAACAGCTTGTTGGGCACCTTAGGTCTGAAAAACAACACTTTTCTACACCTTCAGTGGACAAAATAGCCCGTCGACAAGGTTGTTAGCCACATTCGGTGCCAGAAAGAGCAGGTTGATGCACCTTCAATGCACAAAATAGCTCGTCGGCATGGTCACTAGGCACCTTTAGTGGGCAAAATAGCCTGTTGGCACGATCATCAGGCATCATTGGTGGGAAAAATAGCATGTTGGGTACGTTTTGTGGGAAAAAGAATGTTTGCACACCTTTGGTGGGAAAAACAGCTAGTTGGCGCAGTCGCTAGGACTCTTCGGTGGGAAAAACAGCACATTGGTTCACCTTAGGTGGGAAAAACAACCCATCGATATGGTCGCTCGGCACCTTAGCTCGGGAAAAAAAGCCTGTTAGGCACCTTCGAAGGGAAAAATAGCACCTTTGTGCATCGTCAGTGGGCAAAATAGCATGTCAGCATGGACGCTAGGAACCATCGGTGGGAAAAATAGCACGTCGGTGCACCTTCAATGGGTAAAACAACCCATTGGCACAGTCGTTAGGCACCATTGGTGGGAAAAACAGCACGTTAATGCATCTTTGGTGGGCAAAACAGCTCGTCGGCATGGTCGCTAGGCAACTTTGGTGGGAAAAATAGTGAGTTGGTGCACCTTAGATGGGAAAAAGACCCAGTGGGCACTGTTGCTACGCAGCTTTGGTGGGAAAAATGGCACATTGGAGCACCTTCGGTGGGAAAAACAACCCATCGGCAAGGCCACTAGGCACTTTCAGTGGGGAAAATAGTCCGTTGGGTACCTTCGGTCAGAAAAACAACACTTTTTTTCACCTTCGATAGGAAAATCACTCGTCAACAAGGTTTCTAGGCACCTTCACTGGGAGAAAGAACATGGTGGTGTACCTTCAGTGGGAAAAACAGCTCATGAGCACAGTTGCAGGGCATCTTCGTTGGGAAAAACAACACCTTGGTACGCCTTCTGTGGGAAAAATAGCCTATTGGTACAATCGTTAGGCACCTTTGGTGGGAAAAATAGCCCATTGGGTGCCTTCGGTGGGCAAAACGATTTGTCAGTACAGATGCGAGGCGCCTTCAGTGGGAAAAACAGCATGTTGGTGCACCTTCGGTGGGCAAAATAGCCCATTGGCACGGTCGCTAGGCACCTTCGGTGGGAGAAATAGCCTGTTGGACACCTTCGATCGAAAAAACAACACTCTTTTACACCTTGGGTAGGCAAAATAGCCCGTCAGCAAGGTTTCTAGGCACCTTCAGTGGGAGAAAGAGCACGTCAGTGTAGCTTCTGTGCACAAAACAGCTCGTCGGCATGGTCACTAGGCACCTTCAGTGGGCAAAACAACCCATTGGTACGGTTGTCAAGCACCTTTGGTGACAAAAATAGCACGTTGGGCACGTTCTGTGGGAAAAATAGCACGTTGGTGCACCTTTGGTAGGCAAAACAACTTCTTGGCACGGTCTCTAGGACACTTCAATGGGAAAAACAACATCTTGGTGCAACTTCGGTGGGAAAAATAGCCTGTCGGCACAGTCGCTGGGCACCTTCGATGGGAAAAACAGCCAGTTGGTTACCTTCGATGGGAAAAATAGCCCCCTGGGCACCTTCGGTAGGCAAAACAGCCCATCTGCATAGATGTCAGGCAACGTTAATAGAGAAAACAGGACCTCGGTGCACCTTTGGTATGTAAAACAGCCGATCAGCATAGTCGCTACGCACCCTCGCTAGGAAAAACAACATGTTGGTGAACCTTCGGTGGCCAAAACAGCCCATGGGCACGATCGCTAGGCAACTTCAGTGGGAAAAACAACAACTTGGTGAACCTTTGGTGGGTAAAAGAGCCAGTCGGCACTGTCGCTACATAGCTTCGGTGGGAAAAACAGCACATTGGTGCACCTTCAGTGGGAAAAAACAACATATCTGCGTGGTCACTGGGCCCTTCGATGAGGAAAAACAGCCTGTTCGACACGTTCGAAGGGAAAAACAGCATCTTGGTGGATCTTCGGTGGGCAAAACAGTTTTTCTGCACGGACGCTAGGCACCTTCGGTGGGAAAATTAGCTCGTTCATGCGCTTTCGGCGAGCAAAATAGCCCATTGGAAGCGTTGCTAGGCACCTTCGATAGGCAAAACAGCCCGTTGGCACGGTCACTAGGCAACTTCATTGGGAAAAGCAGCACCTAGGTGCACCTTAGGTGGGAAAAAGAGCCAGTTGGCACTGTCGCTACACAGCTTTGGTGGGAAAAATAGCACATTGGTACACCTTCGATAGGAAAAACAACCCATCGGCAAGGTCGCTAAGCACCTTCGGTGGGTAGACACAACCTCTTGGGCACCTTCGAAGGGGAAAATAGAACCTTGGTGCAACTTCGGTTGGCAAAACAATTTGTTAGCCCGAAGGCTCGGCATCTTTGGTGGGAAAAGAGCACGTTGATGCACCTACCACGGGTAAAACAGCCCATCAGCACAGTCGCTAGGCAGCTTCGATGGGAAAAACAGCATGTTGGTGCACTTCAATTCGGCACAGTCGCTAGGCAACTTTGGTGGGAAAAATAGCACCTTGCTGCACCATTTGTGGGAAAAACAACCCATTGGCACGGTCGCTGGGCACCTTTGGTGGGGAAAATAGCCCGTTGGGAACCTTTGATACGAAAAACAACCTGTTGGTAACCTTAGGTGGGCAAAACAACTGGTCTGCATAGTTACTGGGCAACTTCGGTGCGAAAAACAACACCTTAGTGCACCTTTTGTGGGAAAAATAGTCTGTCAACATAGACGCTAGGCACCTTCGGTGGGAAAAACAGATATTGGTTCAGCCTTGGTGGGAAAAACAGCCTATTGGGCACCTTTGGTGGCAAAAACAGCCTATTGGGCACTTTTGATGAGCAAAACAGCCCATCGGGATGGTCGTTAGGCATCGTTGTTAGGAAAAATAGTGCCTTGGTGTACCTTAGGTGGGAAAAAGAGCCAGTCGGCACTATTGGTACGCAGCTTCGGTGAGAAAAATAGCACATTGATGCACCTTCAGTAAGAAAAACAACCCATCGATATGGTTGCTAGGCAACTTAGGTGGGGAAAAACAACCTGTTCGGCACCTTTGAAGGGAAAAACAGCACCTTTGTGCACCTTCGATGGGCAAAATAGCTTGTCAGCACAGACACTAGGAACCTTTGGTAGGAAAAACAGCACGTCAGTGCACCTTTGGTGGGTAAAACAACCCATTAGCACAGTCGCTAGGCACCTTTGGTGGGAAAAACAGCAGGATGGTGCATCTTTGGTGGGCAAAATAGCTCGTCGGAACAGTCACTAGGTAACTTCGCTAGGAAAAATAGTGAGTTGGTGCACCTTAGGTGGGCAAAAGAGCCAGTCGGCACTGTTGCTACGCAGCTTCGGTGGGAAAAACAGCACATTGGTGCACCTTTGGTGGGAAAAACAACCCATCAATATGGTCATTGGGCACCTTAGGTGGGGAAAAACAACACCTTGGTGCACCTTTGGTATGCAAAACAGCTTGTCAGCACGAACACTAGGAACTATTGGTGGGAAAAACAGTACCGTGGTACACCTTCGGTGGGAAAACAACCCATTTGCAAAGTTGCTAGGCACCTTCGGTGGGAAAAAAAGCTTGTTGGGCACCTTCGGTAGGAAATGTAGCCTATTAGGCACCTTAGGTGGGAGAAACAATCCGTCTGCATAGTTGCTAGGAAACTTCAGTGCGAAAAACAACTCCTTGGTGCACCTTAGGTGGGGAAAATAGTTTGTCAGCAGGTAGGCACCTTCGGTGGGAAAAACAGCATATTGGTGCACCTTCGGTGGGAAAAACTACCCATCTACACAGTTGCTAGGGACCTTCGATGGGAAAAAAACAACCCGTTGGGAACCTTCGGTTAAAAAAATAGCAATTTTCGTCTCCTTCGGTGGGTAAAATAGCCCCTTGACAAGGTTGCTAGGCACCTTCACTGGGAGAAAGAGCACATTGGTGTACCTTTAGTGGGCAAAACAGCCTATCAGCACGGTCGTTAGGCACCTTTGGTGGGAGAAACAACATCTTGGTGTGCCTTCCGTGGGTAAAACAGCCCGTCGGCACGATCGCTAGGCAACTTCGGTGGGAAAAATAACATGTTAGTGCACCTTCGGTGGGTAAAATAGCCCGTTGGCATTGTCGCTTAGCAACTTCGGTGGGAAAAACAGCACCTTAGTGCACCTTCGGTGAGAGAAATAACCTGTTGGCATAGTCCCTAGGCATCTTAGGTAGGAAAAATAGCCCATTGGGCACCTTCGGTAGGAAAAACAACCTGTTGGGCACCTTAGGTGGGTAAAACAACCCGTTTGCACAATTTCTAGGCAACTTTAGTGTGAAAAATAGCACCTTACGTTGGCAAAATAGTCTGTATGCACGGACGCCAGATACCTTCGATGGGAAAAACAACATGTTCGTGCAACTTTTGTAGGGAAAAACTACATATCGGCACAGTCGCTAGGCTCCTTTCGTGGGAAAGACAGCTCGTTGGGCACCTTCGGTCGAAAACACAACACTTTTCTGCATCTTCGGTGTTAAAAATAGCCCGTCGACAAGGTTTCTAGGCACCTTCGCTAGGAGAAAGAGCACATTGGTGTACTTTCGATAGGCAAAACAGCCCGTCAGCACTGTCGCTAGGCACCTTGGATGGGAAAAACAACACCTTCGTGCACCTTCGGTCGGAAAAACAATGCATTGGGCACCTTCGGTGGGCAAACTGTCTGTCAGCATGGATGGTAGGCACCTTCGGTGGGAAAACAGCATGTTGGTGCACCCTTGGTGGGCAAAACTGCCTGTTGGCACGGTCACTAGGCATCTTCGGTGGGAAAAACAGCCCGCTGGGCAACTTCAGTAAGAAAAACAACACTTTTCTACACCTAGGGTGGGAAAAATAGCCCATCGGCAAGGTTGCTAGGCAGCTTTAGTGGAAGAAAGAGCACGTTGGTGCACCTTCGATGCACACAACAGCTCATCGGCACGGTCACTAGGCACCTTCAGTGGGAAAAACAGCCCGTTGGCACGATTGTCAGGCACCTTTGGTGGGAGAAAAAGAACGTTGGGCACATTCCAAGGGAAAAATAGCATGTTGTGGCACCTTCGGTGGGCAAAATAGCTTGTTGGCACGGTCCCTAGGACACTTCTATGCTAAAAACAACACCTTGGTGCACCTTTAGTGGGAAAAATAGCCCGTCGGCACGATCGCTAGGCACCTTCGGTGAGAAAAAACAGCCAGTTGGACACCTTCGGTGGGCAAAATAGTCCATCTGCACAGTCACTAGGCAACTTCAGTAGAAAAAATAGGACCTCAGCGCACCTTCAGTGGGTAAAACAGCCCATCGGTACAGTCACTAGGCACCTTCGCTAGGAAAAACAGCCCGTTGGAAGCGTCACTAGGCACCTTCGTTGAGCAAAACAGCCCATCAGTACGGTCACTGGGCAACTTCAGTGGGAAAAACAGCACCTTGGTGCACCTTAGGTGGGCAGAAGAGCCAGTCGGCACTATCGCTACGCAACTTCAATGGGAAAAACAACATATTGATGCACCTTCGGTTGGAAAAAGAACCCATCAGCATGGTTGTTAGTCAACTTCTGTAGGCAATTTTGGTAAGAAAAACAGCACCTTTGGTGGCGAAAACAACCCATCGGCATAAACAATAGGCACCTTCGGTGCGAGAAACAACCCGTTGGCATAGTCTCTAGGTAACTTCGATGCAAAAAACAACACCTTGCTACACCTTCGGTGGGCAAAATAGTTTGTCAACACGAAGGCTAGGCACCTTCTCTGGGAAAAACAACATGTTGGTCTGCCTTCGGTGGGAAAAACAACCCATCGGAAGGGTCACTAGGCACCTTTAGTAGGGAAAATAACCCGTTGGGTACCTCTAGTAAAAAAAATAGCACTTTTTTGCACCTTTGGTAGGGAAAAACTACACATCGGCACAATCGCTAGGCTTCTTCCGTGGGAAAGATAGCCCGTTGGGCACCTTCGGTCGAAAAAACAACACTTTTCTGCATCTTCGGTGTGAAAAATAGCCCATCGACAAGGTTTCTAGGCACCTTCGCTGCGAGAAAGAGCACATTGGTGTACTTTCGATAGGCAAAACAGCCTGTCAGCACTGTCGCTAGGCACCTTGGATGGGAAAAACAACACCTTGGTGCACCTTCGGTGGGAAAAACAACGCATTGGGCACCTTTGGTGGGCAAACGGTCTATCAACATGGATGGTAGGCACCTTCGGTGGGAAAAACAGCATGTTGGTGCACCCTTGGTGGGCAAAACAGCCCATTGGCACGGTCACTAGGCATCTTCGGTGGGAAAAACAGCCCGTTGGGCAACATCGGTCGGAAAAACGACACTTTTCTACAGCTAGGGTGGGAAAAATAGCCCATCGGCAAGGTTGCTTGGCAGCTTTGGTGGAAGAAAGAGCACGTTGGTGCACCTTCGATGCACACAAAAGCTCATCGGCACGATCACTAGGCACCTTCAGTGGGCAAAACAGCCCGTTGGCACGATTGTCAGGCACCTTTAGTGGAAATAGCATGTTGGGCACATTCTAAGGGAAAAATAGCATGTTGTTACACCTTCGGTGGGCAAAATAGCTTGTTGGCACGATCGCTAGGACACGTCTATGCTTAAAACAACACCTTGGTGCACCTTTAGTGGGAAAAATAGTCTGTCGGTACAGTCGCTAGGCACCTTCAGTGAGAAAAAATAGCCAGTTGGACACCTTCGGTGGGCAAAATAGTCCATCTGCATAGTCACTAGGCAACTTCAGTAGAAAAAATAGGACCTCAGCGCACCTTCGGTGGGTAAAACAGCCCATCCGTACAGTCACTAGGCACCTTCGCTAGGAAAAATAGGTCGTTGGAAGCGTCACTAGGAACCTTCGTTGGCCAAAACATCCCATCAGTACGGTCATTGGGCAACTTCAGTGGGAGAAACAGCACCTTGGTGGACCTTCGGTTGGAAAAAGAACCCATTGGCATGGTCGTTAGTCAACTTTGGTAGGAAAAGCAGCACCTTGGTGCACCTTTGGTGGGGAAAACAACCCATTAGCACAAACAATAGGCACTTGCGGTGCAAGAAACAACCCGTTGTCGTAGTCGCTAGGTAACTTCCATGCGAAAAGCAACACCTTACTACACCTTCGGTGGGCAAAATAGTTTGTCAACACAGAGGCTGGGCACTTTTCTGGGAAAAACAACATGTTGGTCTGCCTTCGGTGGGAAAACCAACCTATCGGTAGGGTCACTAGGCACTTTTAGCGGGGAAAATAACTCGTTGGGTACCTCTGGTCGAAAAAATAGCACTTTTTTGCACCTTTGGTAGGGAAAAACTACACATCGGCACAGTTGCTAGGCTTCTTCCGCGGGAAAGACAGCCCGTTGGGCACCTTCGGTCGAAAGATCAACACTTTTCTGCATCTTCGGTATGAAAAATAGCCCATCGACAAGGTTTCCAGGCACCTTTGCTGGGAGAAAGAGCACACTGGTGTACTTTCGGTAGGCAAAACAACCCGTCAGCACTGTCGCTAGGCACTTTGGATGGGAAAAACAACACCTTGGTGCACCTTCGGTGGGAAAAACAACGCATTGGGCACCTTCGGTGGGCAAACGGTCTGTCAGCATGGATGGTAGGCACCTTCGGTGGGAAAAACAGCATGTTGGTGCACCTTTGGTGGGCAAAACAGCCTATTGACACGGTCACTAGGCATCTTCGGTGGGAAAAATAGCCCGTTGGGCACCATCGATCGAAAAAATGACACTTTTCTACACCTAGGGTGCGAAAAATAGCCCATCGGCAAGGTTGCTAGGCAGCTTTGGTGGAAGAAAGAGCATGTTAGTGCACCTTCGATGCACACAAAAGCTCATCGGCACGGTCACTAGGCACCTTCAGTGGGCAAAATAGCCCGTTGGCACGATTGTCAGGCACCTATGGTGGGAGAAATAGCACGTTGGGCACATTCTAAGGGAAAAATAGCATGTTGTTGCACCTTCAGTAGGCAAAATAGCTTGTTGGCACGGTCCCTAGGACACGTCTATGCTAAAAACAACACCTTGGTGCACCTTTAGTGGGATAAATAGCCCGTCGGCACGGTCGCTAGGCACCTTCGGTGAGAAAAAAACAGCCAGTTGGACACGTTCGGTGGGCAAAATAGTCCATCTGCACAGTCACTAGGCAACTTCAGTAGAAAAAAAGGACCTCAACACACCTTCAGTGGGTAAAACAGCCCACCGGTACAGTCACTGGGCACCTTCGCTAGGAAAAACAGCCCGTTGGAAGCGTCACTAGGCACCTTCGTTGGCCAAAACAACCCATTAGTACGGTCACTGGGCAACTTCAGTGGGAAAAACAACACCTTGGTGCACCTTAGGTGGGCAGAAGAGCCAGTTGGCACTATCGCTACGCAACTTCAGTGGGAAAAACAGCACATTGGTGCACCTTCGGTTGGAAAAAGAACCCATCAGCATGGCCGTTAGTCAACTTCGGTAGGCAACTTTGGTAGGAAAAACAGCATCTTGCTGCATCTTTGGTGGGGAAAACAACCCATTGGCACAAAAAATAGGCACCTTCGGTGCGAGAAACAACTCGTTGGCATAATCGCTAGGTAACTTCGATGCGAAAAACAACACTTTGCTACACCTTCGATAGGTAAAATAGTTTGTCAACACGGAGGCTGGGCACCTTTTCTGGGAAAAACAACATGTTGGTCTGCCTTTGGTGAGAAAAACAACCCATCGACAGGGTTACTAGGCACCTTTAGTGGGGAAAATAACCCGTTGGGTACCTCTGGTCGAGAAAATAACAGTTTTTTGCACCTTTGATAGGGAAAAACTACACATCAGCACAGTCGCTAGGCTTCTTCCATGGGAAAGATAGCCCATTGGGCACCTTCAGTCAGAAAAACATCACTTTTCTGCATCTTCGGTGTGGAAAATAGCCCATCGACAAGGTTTCTAGGCACCTTCGCTGGGAGAAAGAGCACATTGGTGTACTTTCGATAGGCAAAATAGCCTGTCAGCACTGTTGCTAGGCACCTTGGATGGGAAAAACAACACCTTGGTGCACCTTCGGTGGGAAAAACAGCGCATTGGGTACCTTCGGTGGGTAAACGGTCTGTCAGCATGGATGGTAGGCACCTTCGGTGGGAAAAACAACATGTTGGTGCACCTTTGGTGGGCAAAACTGCCAGTTGGGCACCTTCGGTTAGAAAAACGACACTTTTCTACACCTAGGGTGGGAAAAACAGCCCATCGGCAAGGTTGCTAAGCAACTTTGATGGAAGAAAGAGCATGTTGGTGTACCTTCAATGCACACAACAGCTCGTCGGCACGGTCACTAGGCACCTTCAGTGGGCAAAACAGCCTGTTGGCACGGTTGTCAGGCACCTTTGGTGGGAGAAATAGCACATTGGGCACATTCTAAGGGAAAAATAGCATGTTGTTGCACCTTCGGTGGGAAAAATAACTTATTGGCACGGTCGCTAGGACATGTCTACTCTAAAAACAACACCTTGGTGCATCTTTAGTGGGAAAAGTAGCCCGTTGGCACGATCGCTAGGCACCTTCGGTGAGAAAAAACAACCAGTTGGACACCTTCGGTGGGCAAAATAGTCCATCTGCACAGTCACTAGGCAACTTCAGTAGAAAAAACAGGACCTCAGTGCAACTTCAGTGGGTAAAACAGCCCATCGGTACAGTCACTAGGCACCTTCGCTAAGAAAAACAGCCCGTTGGAAGCGTCACTAGGCACCTTCGTTGACCAAAACAGCCCATCAGTATGGTCACTGGGCAACTTCAGTGGGAAAAACAGCACCTTAGTGCACCTTAGGTGGGCAGAAGAGCCAGTCGGCACTATCGCTAGGCAACTTCAATGGGAAAAACAGCACAATGGTGCACCTTCGATTGGAAAAAGAACCCATCGGCATGGTCATCAGTCAACTTCGGTAGGCAACTTTGGTAGGAAAAATAGCACCTTGGTTCACCTTTGGTGGGGAAAACAACCCATTGGCACAAACAATAGGCACCTTCAGTGCGAGAAACAACCCGTTGGCATAGTCGCTAGGTAACTTTGGTGCGAAAAACAACACCTTGCTACACCTTCGGTGGGCAAAATAGTTTGTCAACACGGAGGCTGGGCACCTTCTCTGGGAAAAACAACATGTTGGTCTGCCTTCGGTGGGAAAAACAACCCATCGACAGGGTCACTAGGCACCTTCAGAGGGGAAAATAACCCGTTGGGTACCTCTGATCGAAAAAATAACACTTTTTTGCACCTTTGGTAGGGAAAATCACCCGTCCACAAGGTTTCTAGGCACCTTTACTGGGAGAAAAAGCGTGGTGGCACACCTTCGGTGGGCAAAATAACTCATTAGTACAGTCGCAGGGCATCTTCAGTGGGAAAAACAACACCTTGGTGTGCCTTCCGTGGGAAAAATAGCCTATTGGTACAATCAGTCGAATAAACAACACTCTTCTACACCTTAGGTCGGTAAAATAGCCTGTCAGCAAGGTTTCTAGGAACCTTTAGTGGGAGAAAGAGCATGTTGGTGCAGCTTCTGCGTACAAAACAGCTCGTCGGCATAGTCACTAGGCACCATCAGTGGGCAAAACAACCCATTTGTGTGGTAGTCAGGCACCTTTGGTGGGAAAATAACACATTGGGCACATTCTGTGGGAAAAATAGCACGTTGGTGAACCTTCAGTAGGTAAAACAACTTGTTGGCACAGTCGCTAGGACACTTCAGTGGGAAAAGTAACACCTTGGTGCAACTTCGGTGGGAAAAATAACCCATCAGCATGGTCACTAGGTGCCTTCAATGGGAAAAACAGCCAGTTGGGTACCTTCGGTAGGAAAAATAGCCTCCTAGGCACCTTCGTTAGGCAAAACAACCCATCTGCATAGACGCCAAGCAACTTCGATAGAAAAAACAGGACCTCAGTGCACCTTTGGTGGGGAAAATAGTCTATCAGCGTGGATGCTAGGCACCTTCGGTGGGAAAAACAACACGTTGGTGCACCGTCGGTGGGTAAAACAGCACATCGACATAGTCACTAGGCACCTTCACTGGGAAAAACAACATGTTGGTGCACCTTTTGTGGGTAAAACAGCCCATTGGCACGTTCGCTAGGCAACTTCGGTAGAAAAAATAGCACCTCGGTGCACCTTCGGTGGGGAAAAAAGTTTGTCAGCACGGACACTAAGCACCTTCGGTGGCAAAAACAGCACGTTGGTGCACCTTCAATGGGCAAAACAGCCCATTGGCAGAGTCGCTAGGCACCTTCGGTGGGAAAAACAGCACGTTGGTGCACCTTTGGTCGGCAAAATAGCCTGTTGGAAGCGTCTCTAGGAACCTTCGGTGGGAAAAACAGCACATTGTCGCACCTTCAGTGGAAAAAATAGCCTGTTGGAACGGTCCCTAGACAACTTCGATGGGAAAAATAGCCCATTGGCACAGTCGCTAGGCACCTTTGGTTGGAAAAACAGCCTGTTGAGCACCATAGGTGGGAAAAACAACACCTTTGATGGGCAAAACAGCCAGTCTATACGGTCACTAGGCAAGTTCAGTGGGAAAAACAACACTTGGTGCACCTTAGGTGGGCAAACGAGCTAGTGGGCACGGTCGCTATGCAGCTTTGCTAGGAAAGACAACACATTGGTGCACCTTTGGTGGGAAAAATAGCCGTTGGCACATTCCCTAGGCAACTTGAGTGGGAAAAACAACACCTTAGAGAAGCTTCCATGGGAAAAATAGCCCATTGGCACATTCCCTAGACAACTTCGATGGGAGAAATAGCCCATTGGCACAGTCGCTAGGCACCTTCGTTTGGAAAAATAGTCTGTTGGGCATCTTCGGTGGGAAAAACAGCAAGTTGGGCACCTTCAGTGGGAAAAAAGCACCTTTGATGGGCAAAACAGCCCATCGGCACGGTCGCTAGGTAACTTTGGTGGGAAAAACAGCACCTTGGTGTACCTTAAGTGGGAAAAAGAGCCAGAGGGTAAAGTAGCTACGTAGCTTTGGTGGGAAAAACAACACATTGGTGCATCTTCGATAGGAAAAACAGCCCGTCGGCATGGTCCCTAGGTAAGTTAGGTGGGAGAAACAACACGTTAGTGCAGCATCGGTAGGAAAAACAGCTCATTGGCACGTTTGCTAGGCACCTTCGGTGGGAAAAACAACCCCTTGGATGCCTTCAGTGGAAAAAACAACCTGTTGGGTATCTTTGGTGAGAAAAACAACCTATTGGCACGGTCGCTAGGCACCCTTGGTGGGAAAAATAGCCCGTTGGGCGCCTTTGGTGTGAAAAACAGCCTGTTGGGCACCTTGGATGGGCAAAACAACCCGTCGACACGATCGCTAGGCAACTTCAGTGGGAAAAACAGCACCTTGGTGCACCTTAGCTAGGTAAAAGAGCCAGTCGGCACTGTCGCTACGAAGCTTTGATGGGAAAAATTACACATTGGTGCACCTTCGGCGGGAAAAAACACTCATCGGTATGGTCGCTAGGCACCTTAGGATGGGAAAACAGCTTATTGGCACCTTAAAAGGAAAAAATAGTACCTTGGTGCACCTTCGATGGGCAAAACAGTTTGTTAGCACGAACGCTAGACACCTTCGGTGGGAAAAACAACATGTTTGTGTAACTTCGATGGGAAAAACTACCCATCCGCATGGTTGCTAGGCACCTTCAGTCAGAAAAATAGTCCGTTGGCCACTTTCGGCCAGAAAAATAGCCAGTTGGGCACCTTCAGTGAGAAAAGCAGCACCTTCGATGGGTAAGACAGCCTGTTGGAACAGATGCTAGGCAACTTTGGTGGGAAAAAGAGCAAGTGGGCAAGGTCGCTATGCAACTTTGGTGGGAAAAACAACACATTGGTGCACCTTAGGTGGGAAAAACAGCTTGTTGGCAAGGCCCCTAGGCAACTTCAGTTGGAAAAATAGCACGTTGGTGTAGCTTCGGCTGGAAAAACAGCCCATTGGCACTTTTGGGGGGAAACACATCCTATTGAGCACCTTCGATGGGAAAAAGACAACTTCTACAGGAAAAACAACACCTCGATGCACCTTAGGTGGGCAAAAGAGCTAGTAGGCACGATCGCTACGCAGCTTCGGTGGGAAAAACAGCACATTGGTGCGCCTTTGGTGGGAAAAACAACCCATCAGCACGGTCACTAGGCACCTTCAGTGGGAAAAACACTCTATTGGGCACCTTCAAAGGGAAAAACAACACCTTGGTGCACCTTCGGTGGGAAAAACAATTTCTCAGCAAGGATGCTAGGCACCTTTGGTGGGAAAAACAGCCCACTGGTGCACCTTTGGTGGGTAAAACAGCCCATCAGCACCGTCGCTAGGCACCTTTTGCAACATCCCACTACCATAAGGTACATACCCAAACATTTAAGAAACGTTCAAGTACATATCCTATAATAATGGTATTTTAGAGCAAAACAGATCCAATTTACACATGGCATCATCTAACATAATCAGAAGTCATCAAATTTTAAAACCATTCACTTCATTCATTCATAAACCTTACACTGTTTCCATCAAACAAATATTTACAAAAACCTTATACAGGTGCTAGCAACACTACAAAA
>JAOSBN010007842.1:10000-18744 GCA_027563595.1 Erythroxylum suave | reverse complement strand
TGCCTACCCCCGCCCTCGGGTCATGAGCCGGCTTAAGCCCGTTCGTTCCTCTCCTCTTGGTCGAGCGTCTGCAAACCCTCTGCTCTCCTTATTAGTGTCAGCTACGGTAGGGAGCGCTTTTCTTATTATAGGATGCATAGGTGACTACCCTGTATGTTGTTCTCACCCTGGCTGTGGTATATAGTATCTATAGCGATGCAGTGGTCACCAGACTCAAATTCCAATAAGAGTAGCCTTAACGGCCTTGTCCGATAGCCTTTGCCTCTTCGGTTCGCTAAACAAGGAAAGGGGCATTGCAGTGTACTTTTCTACGTACTGCTTTAGGGACTCGTGCTCCTCTTGAAACAGGTTCATCAGCTCCGCCTCGGTTTTTTGTTCTGAGCGAATCTCATCTTAAATTGTCTTTCTAATTCAGCGTAGTGGTCAAAAGAGCCCGGCCTTAGGCTTTCAAACCACAGGCGAGCTTTACCTATCAAGGTAGCCTGGGGCACCCCCGCCTATCTCTTTTGATTCTGGCAATCCTCAGCGCCGGTATCGTCGATGGAAACACGTCTCTAAATCGAGGCTTTCTGCTTACATCGATCGAATGGAATCATTCTACTTTCGCCCTTACCAAGCTCCGTTAGAGAATGTCAAAGAATGGCTCCAACTCTTTTCTGGGGAAAAGGATGGTTCGCTAGCCCCCTGCACTCTTACGAAGGATGACGTGGACTGGGATGTTATTGCAGTGCTAACTTCCATGGATCTCCCTGCTGTAGTTGAGGATGACCGCAATCGGTATTCCAACTGTTTCCGATGTGAGCCTTATTATCCTCACCGAGTTGCCCGTCAATTCGGCTTGGTGTTTAGCGATCCCGGCCCGCTTCGCTGCATACCGTCTTCTGTTTCTCTTTCAATGGAGTTTTACACGCTCCCTTTCATCACCACCTATCCTGGTCTTCTTTCTAAGTACCCGACTGCTTCACTCGTTCTCTTTGCTGCTTCATTCCTCTCCTTGTAAGTCGAGCTGCCGTAATTCACCACTCGACTTAACAGTCGAGCTGCTTCGATTAATATTAACCCTCTCTCTCTCTAATACCAGATATGGTGACAGCTCTCTTTCCTGAGACTGAGATTCCATCTCCAACTTCAGAGGCAGCATCACTTTCTCCAGCAGCGGGTATTGAAGGGCCATAACGAGATCTGGGAAAGTTGGAATAAAGCTAACTCACTCGCTTTCAGATCCCATGGACTGCTAGCTAGATGGCTTAACGGCGCTTACAGGATAGGATATTCACTCCGGCGCTCACTCGGAATAAACATAAGCCGTTGGATAAAGGCTATTCCATATCTATCTCCAGCGGATAGTACTGAAGGCGGTTCCAGTATAGGTCTCGGTTGATAGGACTGCTGGAACTTATGGAGCCGATACTGATGTCTCCGGTAAGTCCATCTAAAGCTTACAGGATAGAAGGAAGCCTGTACAGGCTTCTAAGGAAGATCGGTTTACCGGAAAGAAGGCTAATAAGACATTTCCTTCTCCAGATCCAAAGAAAGCAACAGGGAAGAAAACGCATTTTAAGTGAGCCAATTCATGGAGATAGCGAAGAAAGGCAAGTAGGAAGACTCCAGTGTTCAAGGTAGAGCTCAATTACATCGACCCTACTCCTATACACGTGCTTAGGCCACTTTAATTGGTCTGAGAAGGGTTGCCGCTGGTAAGACCGGGGATGGCGATTCTATAGAAAGATGCTTTTCCGCGTCCTCGTTAGTCCATTAAGGGGGAGGAGTAGACGAGAAGGTTCAAGTCTCATCCTCTCTCATCTCGTTTCGTATACTACACTCGCTCCTTCCGCATTCTCCTTCAATAGCAATAGCAAAGGCCTTTTCTAAGCCTGTGCTAAGGTAAGCTCTCCGGAAAGTGCCAGTCCTTCTCCATATGAGTGTCAATAGGGTAAAAAGAAAATAGGCCTGCCAATAAGGTAGTAAAACGGCCGATAGAGACTATCTATATATATTTACCAGTTTCTCCTCTTACAATGAATCCCACTAGCGGGACAACTAGTTTGCGGCTAGGCAGAACATAAACGTAAGGGGAATAGAGGTATACTTGCTGGGAATGAAACTAGAAAGTCACTTCAAGACTGAATTGCTTACAGCACCTCCTACCAGGAAAGACTCTTAGCTTTCAACATTTATGTATACGTAGAAGGGGGATCAAAATCGGCCTAAAGGAAAACGACTCCCCAATGGATCGAGCTCAATTACATCGACCCTTCGGGCCTCCGTACTCTGATTTGACAGCTCGAAGGGGAATAGATGTTACATGGATTAGTGTACCGTAGTGGAGATATTGATTTGGTAAACGGACGGACCCCAAGCAAGAGAGCTCAGACCGGCATATATTTTCTAAAAAAAGAACTGGATTGGATAAAGCATCTGAGTTCGCGGATTCATCTGTTGAGCATACCCTGAAGCCAAAGCCGAAGAATATGAATATAATATGGTTGGTAAGTCTAGAACAGATTCATCAACAGAGTAGGAACCCATTGTCCCTTGTTCTAGACCTGACCGGTGCCCAATTCCTACCTTTTGCTTGGTGATTTGACTTTTGATTGAGGAAGGGGGCTTGCTCTAGTATTCTAGTTCTTAATGATACGTAGTCAAAAAAATCGTAATATTAATCTTAAACTTCCTAGCTATGAGGACTACCCTCTTTATTGACTTCGCTACTGAGACCACTTCCAAGTAAGAGCGCAAGCCGACCGACCATACCATCTTTGCTGCGGAGGGTTTACGTATCCGTCTCCGCAGATGGATGGAGAATATAAGGGGGGACCTTAATCTCCTAAAGCTACTCATTATATCATACCTGGCAAAGTCCCTAATTAACTTACCCAGCGATGAAATAGCAGGTGAAAGGCGCAGACCATCGGTTGCCTTTTTGAAAGAGTTAGAAAGATTCGCAGGAATAAAAGATATTTAATCATCTAACTTCCCGAGAAGAAGTTTACCTTGTTTAATTTCTCTTTCTGTGGTTCGAGATAGAGATTCTGATTCAACTTCTCCCAAGCCTCACTAAGGCTACCTCTTTCTTTACGAGACGGAAATCATATTACTCTAGCTTCTACCTTAGGGAGTTAAGCTGGTTCTTTCACCCCTAATTCAGTTAACCGGCACTCCTAACTTGCTTTCAGTGAAGCCCTTCTGCTTGGCTTTGCCATTCTCTATTAAGATTAAGCTTTCCCATCGTTGAAGGATTTCATTCCGAAGTAGAAAGATTCAACTCATCTCACTCTACCAGCCTAAGCCCCAAGCTTTCTACTATTAGAGAGAGCTCCTTCGGACCCTTTCCTTGCTGTATTGCTTGTCTTATAGTCAAGGGGGGAAGTCTGCTTTGCAGCATCTTCGCAAATTCCGGTACATCAAGAACAAAGCGTGGGTCTAATAAGTAGTATCCTCTCCCTAAAGCGAAGCTCAGCTCGGCGATAAAGAAAATGACTCTTTCTTCAGAAATCGTAGCTCAGTCGCTAGTACGGAGACTGCACCGCAAGGGCAGAGAAGTAGTTTACTTGTGAAAACTTCACTATAGACTGCTTTCTTAGCCAATAACTCTATCTCTGAGAAGTAGTGCTATGGGGAGGATCTTTCCTTCTTTCGTCCCATCGAGTAAATACCCGGCTAGCTCCTCAAACTCTTCAAAATCAGCCTTCCTTGACTACTTTTCTTTCTTCTCCTAGTTCGGATGGAACTCCTGATGAGACAATAGAAGAAAGCACTACTTCCAAGAAGTCTAGCAATCAGTTCCTTGCCTTACTAAGCTTTCGTAATCCCTTGTTACGGGAATATACTTATTTTGTGATTTGACTTTTAGGAATTAGATAACTAGGTAAACATTATGTTTACGATTCCGCGCATCTGCTTATAAAGGATAGACATATCATGGAATAGAAAGATTCGGGTTATCCCAGGAATAGGAGTAGGAGTTGATTCGTCTCGGGACCCCCCCTACGGTTAGCTCTTCTTTCCTTCTTCTTGCTTAGAGCTGAAAACCTTCTCAATGGCAATGTGAATTGGGAGAAAGGCGAGAGAACTCTTTACTAGCGCCCGGTATAAGATCTTGACTTTTGGGATATTTTTAATGAAGCTGCAGTTCTAAAGTTGTTCGGGCAAAATCAAAGGCGAGGGATAGGTATGTTGGCAAGTACCTGAGTGTACGACGTGAACCAAATCATTTAAGCGTCCACGTATTGGCTTCGATTCTGGCAGAAGCGGGATGGCACTTAATTGCGTAGATAGACAGAAGAGACTATCTTACTCCACCAATGCTTGGAAAAGGGATGTCATTACCTTGATTCCACGCGGTTTAGGCTTAGCCTATATTAGATGGCGTCGAACAAAGGGCATGGGTCCCCCCCCTAGCCGCTTCGCTCGGACTTGCCTCGAAAGGGCAATTCCTTCGCTTGTTCAGGAGCTTGGCTAGTCTAGATTGAGTTTGGGGAATGAGACCGAATAGATTGAGTTTTCCAAGCCGTTGTGGCGTAGCAACTAGATCGATCCACTTCGTTGTCCATCCCATGGACAACTCCTTCCTCTTGTTGCTTGATTCTTTACTCCCTCTAATTAATCTAATCAATCCGGGGAACAACAAAAAAAACACTAAAAAAGGGTTATGGGCGGTGGACCAAAGCCCTTCAGTAAGCTCTCCTGTCTCGCGATCTTGCTATAAAGTCAGCGAAGGCGAAGGCATGAAGCGATGGGATTGAGTAAGCGCATTCCACATGGACCTGGGATTGATTGATTCCTGTTAGATGCATTGGTTGCTGCGCAGCTAACTACCGACCCCGAAATTGCGTAAGTGAAGAGAAGAGAAAAAAAAAAAGAGAGATTCGTCTTGCTGAATTGAATTGAGTGCGCGGTAAATGCTTTTGACTGAACCCACCGTAGTTCTCTCTCCGATAGCACGCAGCCGAAAATAGGACATCTATATAGAAAGTGTGCAGTGAGGGCGTTAAGCTAGGTAGCCTTAACTCGACCCAAGCAATGCCCAAAGACTCCCATTTCTTTCTTGGTCGGACCAACCCAACCGGCTATTTCTGACAAGTCTTTTTTCATTTTGAGAGCAAGAAGCGGAATTAGAAGGATGAATTCTAACTAATGAATCCACAAGAAATTGAACTATATGGTAATACAACGTTCAGTGATTTGCAATTTATGGAAACGACTGATTTTTTTCCTTCGACAAGTAGCGCCGATATCATTTCTTCAACTATGTCGGACGCGGAAAGCGCTCCACCTGAATTAGAAAAATTATTTGTTGAAATAGAAAAAAAATGCGAAGAGTTGGTTCTATTGTCAAATAGACAATTACCGCCGGAGTGGAACATGGCAGATCTTATTCGCACTGTCATGGGAAACGACGCTCTTCAAATCCCAGGACATCTCCAAGATACCTATTATGATGTTATTTTACGGGGAGCCACTAGTTGGTTGTTTGAAGATCTTGGGAACTTTATCGATTTAATCAACTATGCCCTCTAGTATGAAGGGGCTTAGATGGGTGTAAGGATATACTCTTCACCGCTTTCTTTCATAACAGAGTCGTTATTCCCGGCTGGCATAGAAGTCTCTCGCGGGCGAAGGAGATGCATTTCTGGTACTGGTTGGTAGTACTGTACAAGCTCTTAGGGAATAATCTCTTTCTTCTTTCTGCCTTTTTTTCTCATGACAACTAGGAACAGGCAAATCCAAAATTTCACTTCGAATTTCGGACCTCAACATCCTGCTGCTCATGGTGTTTCACGATCAGTATTGGAAATGAACGGAGAAGTGGTGGAACGTGCGGAACCACATATTGGATTACTCCAGTGCGGCACGAAGCCGCTGACGCCGAGTCGGCTCCTATGCCGCGAGCTATGCCCTGCTTGGTCCCCCGGCAAGGTGGGGGTTCCGTAGCGCGTCATGAGCACCGGGCTAAGGGGCGGTTGAGCAACTCAAGCAAACCGCCCTATACTAATAGGGACAGAAGGGAGAAGGTTGTGAAGGTGGCCTCGTTATCCACACCTCCGGTCAGATGAATAGAAGACCGACCCGGGTTTTCATGAGCGTTGGCGGGTCCTGGAGTGCCTGTCAAGGGTGCTAGCGCATACCCCGGGGTGATCATCACCGCCTGTACCTCACATCTCGGCACAGTAGAACGTGTAACCCGCCTGCTGTCTCATTCAACTCCATTTTTCCTTGAATCTATAGCCTAACAGAACGCAGCAGCGAGGGGCAGCCCATACAGCCAGCGGGGAGGATGGCACTACTGGCAAAGACCGTCTGACGCAAACGCCGCAGGCGCGAAGCGTGGTAGGCCTGCGCCGGGGGAGCATAGGGAGGAAAGGGAGCCCAGACGGTGGAAGAGCCAGGGTAGGCCGGGTCATTTGACGGAAATGGAAGGCTTTTCCCCTATTATAGAAGGCCCTATGAATTAAAGGGAAGCGCATGAATTCTTGGAAAAAGAAGGGAGCGAGCCTCAAAGAGAACTGTAAGAAAGTCAATTCAATGAATAGATAGAGTCAACGGTACGACGGATAGCGCTGCCTATACGCGAATTAGCTTCCGAGGTCGAGCAGTCTCAATTTCACTACAGGATTTGCGAATGAATGCTGGGCTGGGCCAGGCCACCTCGAATGGCGTGAGCCGCATGCGGGGAGACCCGCACGTACGGTTTTTAGGGGGATTCGGTCGAAAGACCGGCCGACGCCCACCCGACTAGAGGGACTGAGAAATTAATAGAGTACAAAACTTATCTTCAAGCTTTACCTTATTCTGATCGTTCAGAGGGCGATCGCGGAGTCACTGAATGAAGTCCTCCGTTTCTTTCGGAGGTGCTGACCCGCAGCGAGGCAGAGATGACTAAGTGACATATGGAATATGGCGACGACAACAGCATGTCGTAGAAGGAGATAACAGGTGGAGCCAACGATCCACTAAGACTAACGTATCTACAACTACATCCCCGAGCGGCAGTCAAACGGAGGCGTGAATGCAAGATGCCAGCGGAATGATCGTCCGGACAGAGGCTAGGGCTGCTTCGCTTCCTTCCCCCCGCGTCCTTCCTTGTGTGTCGGAGATATAAAGCGAATGCACCTACAAAGAATGGGAACTGGGTCGATCTATTCTATGGCGAAACATCCGAAGCATAACTGCACACTCACACGATCTTTGCCGAGAGATAGGAGCATTCGGTGGAACCGGTGAACTACACTTGCTTCTGGATAGATGTGTGGGACAGAGGACTCGTGGTACCTGCTGCCCACCCTTCCTCCTCCGCTTTGAGAACCGTGTGAACGGAGAGTGGGCAGAGCAGAAGGGAAGGAGGTCCTCATACGGAGTCGCACACTTACACTTACTTGAGCAGTGCGTGAGACTGGGGAATGAGTCGAGTAAACTGCCCTAGAAAAAGAACAGACGAAGCTTTACCTTTACAATGATAGGGCTTTGATTGGTATTGATTTTTTCTTAGTGATTAGAAAGGAGGACGCCTGGGTATGTTATATAAAGAGAAGGCAGAGGGAGCGAATGGCGAAGAGAGGCGGCTCGGCAGGGAAGGAATGGGAAATCGTCAAGGATGACTGATTTGTTGGCGAAACGAAGGGCGCCGAAAGCGCCAGTGATTCTCTGATCCGGTCTGGATTTCCAACGCCTCGGAAAACTGGTCGAGATAGATGACAGCGTCTTTTTCCTCTCTTCCTT
The DNA here is from genome assembly GCA_027563595.1 of Erythroxylum suave. NCBI lineage: Eukaryota > Viridiplantae > Streptophyta > Magnoliopsida > Malpighiales > Erythroxylaceae > Erythroxylum > Erythroxylum suave. The sequence continues at coordinate 11,025 of JAOSBN010007842.1, read as the reverse complement.
ACCGGGAGGGAAAGATTCTCTTACGGCCTTCACCCCCCGCCCGGCCCGCAAATAGAACCCAGCCCCCTTCTGAGCCATTCATTTCTGAAAGCAGGGGGGATCCAGAGCTAAGCCCCTTCTATTGCATAACCTAAAAAAGCTATAAGCAAAGTACCAAAGCGGGGCCCGGTGACTAAGAAATCAATGGGTTTGCGCTTGAATTGAAGTGATGAGGTCGCAAAGAGGGAAGTAGGGCTCCTCTCCTTTTAGTCGAGCTCAATTACATCGATCCTATTGAAACTCCCTCAAAAGGCGACCAGCTTTCAATACTAGTTGTTACGTTACGCTGTCATTTTTTCAATATCATTGAATAGCATGGCCCGGGGCTAAGGTAACTCAAGTGGGAGAGCCGTGTTATGGGTGACCTTATTGCACGGTTCAGAGAGCACTTGTGTATGTGATGCAAGTGAACGTGTACGAAAAAGCTGTCGTAAAGTTTCGTTCTTCGTTCCGTCGTTGACCCTATCTATGTTTCTACGATGGCCCAAGAACACGCTTATTCTTCAGCCGTAGAGAGACTTTTGAATTGCGAGGTACCATTACGAGCTCAATATATACGAGTGTTATTCTGTGAAATAACTCGAATTTCAAATCATTCACTTGCTTTAACTACTCATGCTATGGATGTGGGAGCATCAACTCCGTTCCTGTGGGCTTTTGAGGAGCGGGAGAAATTGTTGGAATTCTATGAAAGAGTCTCGGGAGCCAGGATGCATGCCAGTTTCATACGCCCAGGTGGAGTGGCACAAGATCTGCCTCTTGGCTTATGTCGAGATATTGATTCCTCCACACAACAATTTGCTTCTCGTATCGACGAATTAGAAGAGATGTCAACCGGCAATCGTATCTGGAAACAACGATTAGTAGATATTGGTACTGTCACTGCACAGCAAGCAAAGGATTGGGGATTCAGTGGTGTAATGTTAAGAGGTCGTGCGACATGAAGACATTGATAGCAATATGGGGGAAGTTCCCATCAGGCAACA
>JAOSBN010007842.1:0-5000 GCA_027563595.1 Erythroxylum suave | reverse complement strand
AAGTTCAGTAAGAAGGAATCGGGGGCTAGCTTTCCTGCTTCTGTGCTTCTTATTAAGAAGATAGAAAAGATATAGCTATCTCCCGTATCTTTAGAGCGTTTCACTCGTTTAAGGAAGACTCATACAGCCTAAGAAAACAGGGTTTACGAACAGGGGTTATTCCCATATAGATGTGACTTTTATCCCGCTAGTCTGTCACGTAGTTCAAGCGTGAAGTCTTTCTTTTTTGCCTATGCCTTTTCCCTAAGCATGCATATCCGGCTGACATAGGTGTCAATTCAAGAAAATTGTGTAAGTAAAAGTCAAGATAAAAGTGTTTTCTTTCACTTAAAGCTGAATGAAGATATCCTGTCGAAAGTCTTTTCTTTATTAAGTGACAATTTCAAAGGCATCCCTCTAAATTTCCGATATAGCAGGTGATCCATAAGAGACTGGATTAGCATATATAAAGAATAGACTAAGGGAACTATGAAAGATCGATCGATATTAAGATAAGCCCCGCTCCCTAAGGGGCCCCTCTCTGAGTTGGTCTGTAAAGAACTCGAGTGAAAGGAGTAAGGTCTCAGATACCCTCTAACGACAGTTAGGTGGCAGAGAGTTTTGGAAGTTGTCGATTACCCAGAATGGGTAGCTAATAGAGTACCAGTCCCCAAGAAGGATGGGAAAGTCAGGATGTGTGTGGATTATCGAGACTTAAACAGAGCTAGCCCAAAGGATAATTTCCCATTGCCTCATATTGATGTGCAAGTTGACAATACTGCAGGACACCACATGTTCTCTATCATGGACGGATTCTCAGGATATAATCAGATCAAGTTATTCTGGGATGACAAGAAGAAAAACATGCTTCATCACCCTTTGGGGAACCTTTTGCTATAAGGTGATGCCTTTCGGATTAAAGAATGCTGGGGCCACATACCAAAGGGCCATGGTCACTCTATTCCATGACCTCATGCACAAAGAAATGGTTGAATATAGGTACAGGACTGACTAGGGTAGAAGACTTTCAGAAAGGTTACAACCCTGATCTCCTTCCCCCTTTATTTCCATCCGATCAGCCAGTTGCAGAAGAAGCTCAGCTTAAAGGCAAGTTAGACCAATAGAGTTCTAAAAGTTCTTTAGATGGCAGTTGCTAACCATAGAGTTGAATTGAGTTGCTAAGGCTATTTTCAAGTTCTCTTTGGAGTTTACTTAACATCAAGTTCCTGCAAACTAGGTTAAGAAATCCTGTGGGCAAGACAGCCAGTGAGAGGTCTTTCATGGACTAGATCCCAGCAGATAGCGAGATTCTTACTGAGAAAGTCACGTTTAATGATGAATATGGAGGATTATCCACCGGAAAACGCCTTCCCTTAGAAGGCTATATAGAGCCCTTAAGAACGAAGTAAGACATTCTCTGGTAGTCACGTAGTAACCCAAGATAGTGAAGAATTTATGGCAGTGAAAACTATATCTGTCTAAAGGTGATGGATGGGCACAAAACCTATCCCATGTTCTAAATGAATCTATCTTTCCAATAGTCTGAGAGCGATGAACTGACCTTTGTGGAAAAACTCTTTGATAAACCCTGATGATTGAAACTGGCCACACAAAGGAGAGCCCGAAATCAGAGGAAATCGAAGAGCGAACGTACGTTGGATATGTAGAGGTACACATATGTAAGGTCATTAAACTGCTCAACCTTACCCCTTAATGGTTGCATGACGATCCCATAAATCAAATAGATGGATTGTCAAAAAAGACTACCTAATAAAGATCAAATGCTTAATCCATAGGATCAGCGATTAGCAACTGAGACCGGCCAATGGCAATGGGTGACAGATTTGAATCGAGATTAGCTTGGCTACTTTTCCGCCCTATAGGAAGATTAGCTTCACTGGTTACTTTTTTCGGCATCCGTCCAGAGATCTAAAAACGATAATCCAACCCCTGGGTGAAGCGAAGTCAAGTTTACAGCTTCTGGTGGAGTCTTCTCTAAAGCGACTGGGGGGCAGGTTCTCTAAACCAAGCCTTTCCTTCTGTTCTTATAGCATAGCCCTTGCTTGGGCATAGTTTTGTGCTGAACAAGTCAATGACTACTTCCTTTTTCCTTTCGCCGGTTTTATAGAAAGTGTTCCGGGAGTGTTATCCGCGTAAGTTTTGGATTGATTTTGTTATGATATTTTTTTTGCCTTGCCCCTTGCGTCTGCTCTTACATGCAAAATATCCTCGAAATTACGTAGGTGATTCACTTGCTGTAGACGGACTTGCTTGGTTTACCGGAGTGAATTTCAGTATAGGTGGGATGGAGACAAGTACTCACTCTCCTGGCTTTCGGGCAGCTAGTTGGCCTTTTAGATGGAGGGTTAAAAGACCTTTCAGTGGCCTCTAGAAGCCCAGTTATCGGATCTTCCTTAGCTTCTGAACCCGGTTCTTTCTTGCTATCTCTCTTTCTGTTAGCAGATTAAGCCAAAAAAGACGGTAAAATGAGACTTTTTACAAGAGGGAAGTGAAGAGGGAATGCTTTGTTAGTACACCAAGGCTTCTGGCTGATCTGGTCTCACTGGATAGTTTTTAGACTTCGAGGGATGCGTAATAAAAGAGTAATAAAAAGATGTGAACATGAAGACAGAGCTTACCCTACCAGGAAAGGAAGCTCTTGGAAGTTTCCCAAGCATACCTCTCTTCCAACTTCTCTTTTCTTTTGCGAGCTAGTCCAATCATTCAATAAAGGGCGAGGCTAGAACCAGCACATTAACTCACCTCTATGATCTCCCTATCACATCTTGGTTCAGCAGGCTGGCGGGTTGGTCTTCTGCTGCTCTACTGATTCCGAGCTCTATCTCCGGGTCGTCCGCGCACCGGTCCCCTTCCTACGCAAGGGTCGATGTAATTGAGGGTTTTCTTTCTCTTCCACTGAAGAAAGAACGAAGAGGCTAAAAGAAAAAAAAGAGGCTCGCTGGAATGCTTGAAAGCGACTTGGCACACTGAACCGAGAACGTCCTACTGCTTTGACTCACTCCCCTTAGCCTTTTCTCTTGGGTGGACTAAGATCGATCGATCTATCTTATATGTTCTTTCCTCCCCAGATCTCCTAAAAAGCATTGAACACTTTCTATATCCGAGAATGTCTATCCTGACTTCGTTCACTTTCTAACTTGACTTTGACTCGACTTCTTCTGTCAGAGACCTATCTTCGGCTAGCGGTGACCGGCGAAAGCACCTTTTGGCTTGGCGGAGCTTTCTTGATCCACTATACTACTAATAGATAATAGAATAAGAAGTTCACTTTGATTTTATTATAATCCCACTCAAAGAAAGATGAAAGGTTGGTTGGCAGTAAAGGCTATTCCGGGAACTGCTAGAAGTAGCCATGTAGGCAACTGAACCTAATTCCTATTGAATTGAAAATGAAAAAGAAGCTGCTTGACCGAATAGGGCAAGGAGTGGCTACTAGATAGAAAATCAGTTCCGAGACTAAGAGATTGGGCTATCGGCCGGTATCAGTTGAAGTCAACAAAGAAGGAAAGCCTTCCCACAATCCAAAATTGTCAGGTGAAAAGAAGATAGATGACTGAGAGTCACGGGATTTTGAAAGCGCCGCATCTAGCTCAGCAGCTTCTTCAAAAGAGATGACGGATACAGAGCGGTTACCACTTGTAGGCTCATTCACCAACTAGGACTTGCGGGCGAGCTACCTGCTTCTCTCTCCAACTCCGCGTAGTCCCAAAGAAGCTAAACGACCTCTACCTAATGGGCTAGCTCAATTCCATCGATCCCCGGTTTTTTAGTCGAGCATCGCTTTTCCCCCATTGGTCTTACCTCTACAACCCTTGGACTATCTAACTAAAGAGCTGTCTTGTCTTTTCATTAAAGCAATCGGTCGTGCTGTCATCCGGAATATGTCCCTAGTTTGGTGAATCTCTCCCGTGCGTCTTCGCTAGGGCAGAGCGCTCATTCCTTTTTGAAAAACTTCCCGGAGAATCTTTCGTACTGTATCGATCGGTCATCCGTGAACTCTCGCATTAGCGAATCGATTTTCTGTTTAGCTTAGCTCATCCCGCTTATCTCCTGTTGTTAACAGGGAAAAGGTCCCTCTTCTAGTCGACCCGGAAGTGATCTCGCTACCTTAATTGAATCCCCATTTCTCTTTCCTCTCTTTGCGAAAGACACGCAATTTCCTTCTCTTCCATTCATCTCATTCACTCTTTAGTCGGATCTAACTTGAGCTCTTGAGTTTCTGCTATCAAGCGAGCTTGCTTTTGAGTTCGCTTTTCACTACTCTGAATCTCTATCGCTTTCACAGAAACCAAGGGAACCCAGAGAGAGGAGTTCACACCGACCGCTACCCTCTTCTTCAACAAAGGCGGATCTAGAACTGTCACCTTTCTATTGTATTGAATAGAGAGATAGAGTCCAAGTCAAGCCAAAAAGGCTACTCTTCGAAAGCCTCTCTATTTTATTACCGTGGGAGGTTTTCGATTCCGCCCTTCCTTTTTTATAATCTTTCTCTACCCAATAATCTTTCTATACCCACCGTCTTATATAGCAGGGGGTAGGCCGACAAGACGTTAATCGCTTATTCCGGCCCCTATTATCTTAATTCCAAAACAGGAAGTCACAGCTTACTCTCTTTCTCGAGGTTCTTCCTATTCACATCCAACTTGAGGAATGATTGTTTCCAGCTTAACATTTCTGGCAGCTAGTTTCGGTTGTAAACTCCTAAATCCATTGAATCCGGATTCTCCTCTCCTACTGGCCTTACTAAAACTAAAGCACCAAGACTTAGCCTAGCTAGCACAGAACAGACACCATAGGAAAGGGCACACCAAACCATTTTGGAACAAGGTCACCCTCACCACAGACAGAAGGGAAAGTCTAATGAGAATGAGATCGACGGTCTTTTTCCTTTCTCTATTCTATAAAGAAAGAATCTAAATACCCAGTTCTTCCTTAAATAACATACCAACTCACCTATAAAATGGAAACATGCCCAGGTAGAGTAGAGAGAGGATCAAAGC
>JAOSBN010007804.1:0-18750 GCA_027563595.1 Erythroxylum suave | reverse complement strand
ATTTGTTAATGTCATCTGCTTTTCATTCTGTCTTATCTTTGTTTGTCATCAAAATCACTTTATACGTGAAGTCAAAAATTCTGACTTAACAGTTGCCTCTCTCGTTAGTCAGTAATTTCATCCATACCCATCTATATGATGCAAACAGTGAGAATTCCAAGGCAACTATGCGATGACTTGGAGAAAATAATGTAGGATTTTATCTGGGGTTAAAGGTAGATCAGAGGAAAATGCATTTAGTTAACTAAAAGACAGTTTGTAGTCAAAAAAAGTAGGGGGGCCTTGGCCTTAAAAGAATTCACTCCTCAAATGATGCATTACTTTTAAAGCTAGGCTGGGATTTGATTACTAAACCAACAATTTTATGGGTCCAGCTTCTTAGGGCTAAATATCGCTTAGATGATCACCATATCTCTCAAACAATGGCTAGAATTGAGGCCTTGGTTATTTGGAGGGGAATATCAGCAATGTGGTGATTCGTACATTAAGGGTTAAAATGGAAACTTGATAATAGGCATCGCATCTCATTCTAGTTAAATAATTGGGTTGATGATTGGGGTCCCCTCCTATTTGTGATGATATACCACCTTGCAGATAACTTGATTTATGCTAATGTTTCAGATTTTACTATGTTAAAGTGACTCGCCCCGCAAAAGACAGGATGCGCACACTCCATCCTGCTAGTTTCTGATGAGCTTTATCTAGGATGTATTGGTAAGTGTTCCGCTTTGTACACTCGCGAATCAGTGTACCTCCTAGATATTTTCCAAGATTGTTCATAGTAGGAATTTTTAGTGCTTGACTAATTCGTTGCACTTCTCCTAAGAGACATTTTTGGAGAAAAAATTTGAGTTTTAGCTATGCCAATTTTTTGTCTTGAAGCCTTACAAAAAGTCCCCAAAGTCCGTTCTATCACTGGTATTTGAGATTCCGTAGCTTCTGCAAATAGCATGAGGTCATCTGTAAAGAAAAGATGGGATATGGAAGGCCCTATATGCCTTAGCTTAAATGGTTTCCAATTCCCTTATCCCACCTTATGGGATATAAGGTGATCTGGTCGTTCTATGCACAACACAAACAAATAAGGTGAGAGTGGGTCGCCTTGTCTAATACCCCTTAAAGGATTGATGGTATCAGAAAATGGCCATTCCAAGCAACTTGCAGTGAAACCGTGGCCACACACTTCATAATGACACTTATTAATTATTCAGTACCCCAATATCCGTTAAAGTGTCATGAATAAAGTTCCATCGGAGTCGATCGTATGTTTTTTCCAAAACTACTTTTGATGGCAAGGAAACTGGTCTTCCCCTGCTTCTTTTTCATCGAATGGATTACTTCCTGAGCGATGATAATGGTATTAGTTATATGTCGTCTAAGAACAAAACTACATTGATTAGCCACCACAAGATAGTTAAGGTGGTTGTTCAAGCGATTTACAATCACTTTAGCAAGAATCTTGTAAATCACAGTGCAAAGGCTAATTGCTTGAAATTGAGAGATAAGTTTCGAAGAAGGGACTTTGGGGATCAAAATTAGTATGGTTTGATTCAATTCCTACTCCTATCGCTCCAGTATGAAAAATTCTTGAATAAAAATCACCATGTCTAGTCCAACCTTACCCAATTGTTTCTGGAAAAATAACGCATTAAACCCATCTATTCCTAGAGCGTTGTTAGGATTCATATCAAAAACTGCAGTTTTGATTTCTGTCACATGGACTGGAGTGTTGAGTTCTTGTACCCTCTCGATCGATAACAAAGGGAAGGCTTCGGATATTGGGAATTGAGGAATGGTCCCCTCTTCGTTAGCATACAACTGACTAAAATACATCCTGACCATGATTTGCATTTGCACTGGGTCTGCTATCAATGTTTCATTATCAGCAAGAAGCCGCTCAATCTTCAGTTTCTTTCTTTTGGACATAGTGACTGTATGGTAATATTTAGTATTGCGATCTCCTTGGGATAACTATTCACAATGGGATTGCTGGTGCCAATAAATCTCCTCCTCACACAACACCTAATGCAGTTCTTCCTCAGCTTATCTTTCAGGGCCAAGAGCGAGTTTGAGGTGTCAATCGTTAATGCCCTTTAAATACCCTCTAACCTTTCTAGAAACCTTTTTTTTCGATGGAATATGTTGTTGAAAATACGCTTGTTCCATCTCGTGAGATTGTTGGAAAATTTAGCCAGAGTCTGACTCAATTTTGCCTTTGTGTATACCCAATGCTCATCTACCATATAGTCAAAGCCTGCATGTGCTAGCCAAGCTGCTTGGAATCGAAATCCTGGTAGTCCTAAAGCCCTCGGATGTGGTTGTTCTAATTGAATCAGTAGAGGCCTATGGTCGGATCCAAGGAAGGGTAAGTGATGATTCACTATGTAGGGGAATGCTTCTAGCCATGACGTAGAACCAAAATTTCTATCTAGTCTAGCCTGCACAATTCCTCTTCTCCAAGTAAACTTCGATCCAACATATCCTAAATCATACAATCCACATTCATGCACCCATTCCTTAAAAGATTTGTTAACCACTGGTGCAGTTGTGGACCCTCCTCTTTTATCCGCAATCTCCAATTTAGCGTTAAAGTCCCCTCCAATAAGCCAAGGTCGATGTATTGAACTTCCTACTTATCTTAAATGTTGCTAGAGAATGTATTGATTAGTAACTTAAGGACTATCATAGGTGAACTTGAAAGAGTAGGATCCATACTTGCCGATAGTGTGAATAAATTGTCTATGCGCTACTTTCACTGAGATATCAAAATCTGTCTTCTATAACAACCATATCCCTCTAGCAAATCCATCAACTTCTACTCTAAAGGAAAAATTGAACCCTAGTTCATGAACTACTACTTGACCTCATGTTCCACTTATTCGAGTTTCCATTAAGATGAAAATTCCTGGTTTGTATTTGCGTATTTAATTCCTCATTATAACATGGAACCGAGTGCCCCCAGCCCCTTGACAATTCCAAATGACGATAGTTATGATAGGAAAGAAAGTGTGATCGATAGACTATAGTTCGAAGTAAAATCTATGTTGCCTGCTTGAACGTCATTACAGCCTCCACACTGTAGTTACAGATTGATCGCCATTTCGGTGCCTTTTGCACTCAGGGCTTCCATCATACCTATGTCTCCATTCATACTATCTGGAGGGTCTGATGGGGGGAGGTGACTCTCGTCACCCCTGCCCCTACGAACATCCTCAGATCCCTTTATACCCTCCATCGGTTGGGTTCACTCCCCATCATTCATCGCTAACACCTGAGTAGTTTATGTATCACACACCAAGTCGTGATGTGGGCTAAGCATAACTGCGATGTGCTGATCTTTAGCTAAAGGCTGGAGCAACATAGGAGTAGAGTCCGATCCTTTTTCCTTGTGATTATGGGTCGGCGTTCGTGCCCCTTTCTCCTGGAATAATGTGGCTGCCATCTTTCCCTTGGACCCATGCTTTGAGGTCCGGGTGGGTCCAGTTGAACTCGATGTCGGCCTATGAGACCTCTGCAGTGCGTTATCGACTAGAAGATCCAAATGAAGTCGGTGATCCAGCCCTGTGTAAACACGAGCTAGTGCTGGCTCATGGTAGCTGTTAGCTTGTCCCCCATAGAGTCCTTGTCTGACAGAAGGCCAAGCCTCGAGCTGCCTTTATGAGTACCCTCCCTATGACTGCCTGGATCTCGCAACGTCTGGGATTTCTTCGTGTTACGGGGAGTTCTGTGTTGGACCTGAAACCAAAGACCGTAGTCTGTGGTGGTCTCATCTGAACACTGTGCTACAACGGGTGCAACCGTACGACACTCCCTTATTGTCATGTCTACCCCATATTGGATAGAACCTGGTGGTCTGGATGTGCAACTTGGTTTTTCGGACAAACGCCGACGTCATGCCCTACGAGTCCACATAGGAAACAGATTTGTGGCAACCTTTCATACTCCACCAGCAACATCTCTCCATCCAGCTCCACACTGGGACATAAGGGAACGCTTAGGTCGATGTCCACTACTACTCGTGCATATTTACCCCTCTGCTCCTAGATAGTAGTTTCGTCTATCTTTATTGTAATGCCAACTAGGTTTCCCAGCATCGTTAGTATCATAGGATGATAACAAGCAATCGATAATTCTGGAAATCGGATCTAGACCATATCTCTGACTACTTTACCTTGTGATGGTTTGAACATCGGGAACCATTTTTGGACGGATAGAGCTTGTCTGAAAATAACCTAAGGTCCGTTAGTCAATGCATGAAGGTAATCGTCTTCTTCGATGAAGTTCACGAGGAAGTAGTTGTATTCCAGATCAACAACCTTCATGGGTCCTCGCGGTTTCTACATTGTCCTCAGACGAGAGCATAAGATCTCATACCCAATCCATTTACCAAGTAATTTAACAACGACTGCATTTGCCCATTGTTTATCTAATCTTGCTTTGAAGGTATGGGACAACACAATTCCCTCTCGTAACTCCCTTGTTAGTCGTCTGATATCTCGTTCCTCTATCTCTATTAGATCCTTGTCAGGCCATGCATGTTCCTCAAAGGTTATGTCCACTGTTGGTTCCCCTAACACAATTGCGCTATAAGATGGTTTGGGATGTGGTGGTGGGTCTTCGTCTCTTTTGCAAGTGCGAACTTTTTTAGACAAGAGCCCCTGTTGATCGGGGGAGTCCATGGTGAGACACGAGTTATAAAACCTTCTGCTGGATACCAACGTAGATGACCCAACAAGATGAACAGTAGTTGCTTTTAGAGAGTAGACTTTTTTTTGTTTTGATAAAGCTTACTCGATAATTGTGTCTTGACAATACAAAAAATACTTTATAATATGCTCTTTAAATAATAAGAAATGGTCTTTCGATTGACTGTCCTTCAGCAACAAATATACATTATTATCTCGCTTAAGTTAAAAATGTGCACATCATTTAGGATGGACTGAGGAACATCTTACTTAATGTAGATGACAAAGATTGTTAAGAATATCTATACAATTCTATTTGATCTAAGGAAGATGGGCACGTTATTTCAATGTTTATGTCTATTGAAAGAAATCAACGGTGATATCACCAAGCCAATAATACATATGGATAGTCAGAATGCACTGTACCTCAGTAGAGACCCTGTCTTGCACGAGAGATCCAAGCATATAGATGTCAGAAACATTAAACAACAGAAAAAGATGAAGAACAGAAGATGCGTATGTGAGAAGAAATGTCTAAAGTGTTTTCGAAGAAGGAAAGAAAGGCTAGTCTCAAATGTTCTAACAAGAGATAAAAGCATATATCAGGAAGTTCATAATATGCAGTCGTTTACAAATTACAGAAAATGCACAGTATAGGAGTCAAAACGCAGAGTACAAGGATAAAAGAAGACTTGATATAAAAACGCTGAGACATGACAAAAACGTTGCATACAACAAGAAGGAATTTAAGTGACTCACAGGAGAGTCACATGAAGCCACTCCTTAGATAACATTCAAGCATCTGTTATGAAGGTGAAGAAACAACTGCTGTGTCAAAGCCTATAAAAAGACAGAAGCTCCTCATCAGAAAGAGACAACACAGAACATACGCACAAGAGACTTCATTATTCTCATTGTATTCAATTATCTGTGAGTGTAAGAATTGAGTGAGAAAAATATCAGAGAGTGCAGAGTACTTACCTATGGGTACCAGGAGAGTTTTTGTAGACTCTTTGCAAGTGTTTTCTAAAAAAATCAATCTCTGTACAAGTTCTCATCATCTTCTTCATACTAGTGAAAACCACATCAGTAGGAACCTTGGATGTAGATAGCATTAAAGCCATCGAACCAAGTAAAAATTATTGATGTTCTTTACTTTTTGTATTTCATATTATCTGCAAATTAACAATCTTTATCAGTCTTTGTTTGAAAAAGATAGCAGTACAGCACTCATATCCTAACACAATGTCGATTGATGGACGATGAGGAACTTATCCACAAGCTCGTGCAGGTGCTTATTTTCTTGGTGACTTCTTTTTTTTTTTTGGAAATTGAAGAAAACTTTATTCCAAATGAAATCAAATTATAGGAATCCAAGAGGAAAGCAAGTCAGACAGACCTTGTACTGCAGAACTCAGGAATTGCCAACAAGCTACAAACAAGAAGACTTAATTAACTAATCCATCACCAAACTTCTGGTAACCGTTGAAGGGGCCTTGGAGTTACACCAGGTTCAGGCCCCTTGCCATTTTGTTATTGATCCCGTTCACCATTTCCCTTGCAAGTAAATTCTCTCTGGTCCGGTTGAGTATGATTAATTTTCTTTTAGAAAGAAAGACTAGAAGACCTCTGAAGTATCAAAGCTCTTATTGTTTATTATTGGTCCCATATTCTCAAAGTAAAATCATACGAAAGAACAGAACACGTTCAAGAGTGTTCTAATCACACGTGATTACTTCAAACTCCACCAAGAAAATACTCAACTGGACCAGCTTACTTTGCATTTATTGGCAGAAAAGTTTTATGAATGCATGAATGTGTGACAAGTGAAAACGAGAACAATATGCATGTATGATTAATAATTATTGTTCAATTTATGAGAGAAAAAAAAATGCTCTTTATCAGTTATCGCGCGCAGGCATATTTGTATGTTGGGAAATAAAGACAGCTTGTTGAGTGGGAAACATTTCTATTTGTAATATTGACGTTATTTGTTGTTTTGTTTTCCTTTGCAAACTACTGTGAATCCATGAACAGGTAGGAGATAACCTTGTGAATTGAAACAATATTAACTAGAGGAATTCACTAACGTCGCAGTTGATGGCAAAATGTTCTTGATAGAAAAAGTATAAATGAAATGTCCTTCAAAATGGAATTGAGCCAATAAATATATGAAACAGTGAGAATTCTTGATCTCTCTCCCGTTGAAAATAGAGAAAACTTGTCAAATTAAGCTTGTCATCTTTACATGCTAGTGCCAGATGTTTGACTTTTGGGGTGCTTTGATCTGTTCGAATCTAGTACATATGAGCCCCTTATGTGTTGATGCATAGTACCGACGAGTTGACACATATGTGTTAAGAATTTGTAGCATTAAGTTCAGATTTTGTGGCTATAACATCAATTCCTAGATTAAAAAAGGTATATGTAATGTCTGGTCTGGACATTTTTCCGTTTCCTCTTCCCTTTTCTAAAGCATATTAATTTATAAAACCAAAAAGAATTAGGAGAGGAGGATATATAGCCGTAGCTAGACGAGGGATACAGCCTACATCGTCCTTTATCTGCCTACACAACCTGACCCACGTAACAAAACATAAGATCACACAATCACGCATAATTAAAATTAAAATAACTGAAAAGGGTGTAATTTATGGAAAAGCGGTAAGCCTAGTTGCTTGAGAACAAGTAAGTCCCGTTTACTTGTCACTGTAAGAATACAATAAAATCTGCGACATTTATAAAATGTCACAGAATGTCCAAGAATGTCACAGAATCCAATTTGCATCGTTTTAAAAAATGTCACAAAAAACGTCGCGAAATATGGTGTAGATAAAAACTTTCTGTGAAGTTTCTCATAAAACGTCATGGAAAATACGGACATTCCACGTTGTATTAAGAAACGTTACTAAAATATTGGTCTTTCCGCGACGTTTTTGTACGTTTCCAAAAACGTCGCGGAAGACATTTCGTGACGTTTTTGGAAACGTCGCAAAAGACATTCTGTGACGTTTATACAGATAGTTGTATTTTTTTCATTTTTTAAAAAATATTTTAATTTAATAATTATTTTTTAAAATGCAAATTTATTTAAATCTTACTTGTTTAATAACTTTTGCGAACTCAAAAAATTAGTACAAATATTGCTTCGAATTAGACTTATAATGTCATACAGGCGGACATATGTCAGAATTTCTTGGAAAATGAAAAATAGGAAAATAAGTCTTTTAACATTACTGATGATACTGAGAAGCAGCATCGATTGTTGTAGACCAAAGAATTTGACATTTTATTCATCACATTTAAAATTTTGATGAAGACAATTGCACAAAGAACACTGCCTCAAAATGCCCAACACACTTGAATACTCAAAAGAGAAAAAGACAAACATTCCCCACCTAAATGAAACAACTAAATATTACCAAAAATTTGCAAGAATATTGCTCTAGAGGGTTTTTTGGGTTGCACTATATTAGTGCTCAACATGTTTCTAGTTTCACCTTCAAGAGAAAAAATTGACAAGTCTTTGGTTGCATCCAAAAAAAATTTCTTCTAAAAACCATGAATAGAGCAGGTTGCAGATTGCACCGAGATGATGCCAGTTGAAATTTCACTTGCAATTTGTTTATGATACAACAGTATTGGCTCCTCTATATCAATAAGTGATAACTATAAGGTGAATAACAAGGCAAAATCCCATTTTTCAACTTGGAGAGGATGAAAAAGAACGAAGTTATGCTCTTTCTAAACATTTTATAATCCTCTTTAATGAAGCAATGAACGCAAAGAAATGATGCACAATGACCAGAAGACAAAGTGCTATAATATAATTTATTGCATACATTGAAATAGTATATGCAACATGGAAATAGTTCAAGCCACTTACATTCCAACAAGAGCTTACATGCACACAGCTTAGGTTGTCCAACAAAATTTTCAACATTATCAATAGTGATGGAAGCACATTAAACAAATAATAAATTAACATGATTGAACTGCACATTATTTTGTTTGAATAAACAATAAGAATGAACATGTGATTAAATAGGGACGTAAATTATAAATTACCCTTTCAATGAATGGTGAACTTCCTTTTCCATTTCCTATAGAATACATAACAATGCTCAATTTGATATGATATTTAAACATTTCCCATTTGTAGCTCAAATTTGTACAATAGAAAAACAATCTCTGTTTCATAACATATTTCCAGTACCAAACTGGAGTTACTTGAAGTAGTTCAAACACAATACTTGGAAACAACCATTGTTAGAGTGAAGCCACTCCAAGTCACAAGTTCCATTAAAACAACAAGCAAGCTAAGGATAAAAAATGTTTCAGCCTTTCTTTAATTAGTTCATGTACTAATCTTTAAACTTCTCTAAGTTTTTGTTGACCACAATTGAGACAGAAGATGGGAAAACAGACCTAAAAAATTCACATACATCAAAATCTATGTATTACTTAGGCTCGTAGTAAAAGCCCAAATAACAAAATCAAGTTCAATGTTTCACATCTCAGTTCACCAAGTTATGCTTTGAGATAGATGCAATCATACTCAATGTCTTAAAATGAAGAATGCAACTGATAGGGAACGGAAAAACTAAAGCTACATAGAATCCAAAAGAATGATAATCTTGGGTCAGAAACAATCTTTCCTCAGCATGATAAAATAGTTGTAACAATCTTTCCTCTAAACGATCATATTTACACCACGGGGAGTTGGAAGAATTCTCTGACGTGGTAGCAGATAAAGAGCCCATAGCCCATACAATCCATGCAAAATTGTTTCTCTAATTTTCCTTTACCCCTGAACCAATATTATCTAGATAAGAATAAAAATGAAAATAAACAATGTAATAACGCAACAAACAGAGATCAGAAGAAGAAGAAGAAAAAACCGCTTTAGGAGAATTTTGTCACCCTTATGAATATTGAGTCTAGCAAGATGCTTCTTCTTGTCCAAAACGTAAGCTCTGTCAATCTTCCTTTTAGGCATTTTCTGCAATTGGATATCTTAATCACAAAACAGACAAACCATAAGTTCAATTCTTCTTAAGATTAAATGAAAAGGAAAATAAGAAAAGGAAGAAGCAGACCAATGATAAGGATATGAGAGTCGTAGTGTTTGCAGTAATAGACGAAGAGATTGGTGTTTGGGCCATCTGGAGTAGTGTCCTCGCTTAAGTATGTGTGCGTTGTTCTCTTGGGCATTTCTCTTTTTTTGCTAATACAAAACTCCGACTACTCTCCAACAAAATAAGCAAGCTCTGGAGCAAGATTAAGAGCAACTTCGACGCCATTTCAATCCTCTCTTTCTCTCTCAAGCTATGGATGAGAAGATGACATATAACGGGGTGTTCATCGTACTCAAGTTGACTAAATCCATCAAAACTCTAATGCCAGAGAACTTCGCGAACTCCGCTTTGCTCTCTTCGTATTCCACGATTTATGCTATGACCGTCTTCGCATCCTCCACAATCCCTATTTTTCCATCCTTCAATACGATTGAGAATAGCGTCACAACTACTCCGAGATCGATCAGGGTCGAGCAGTTCAACGGATATAGTGCAATTCCAAAAATCACTTTTAAGCGTCTTTGATGGACCTAGGCAGCGAATTAGGTTTCTTGATGATGTCTATAAGGGAATACAAAATATCAAAATGTTTAATTAAACAATACGCAAATGTCTTTTGCGACATTTTGTTGAATAAAATGTCGCAAAAAGTGTTACAAATCCACGACGTTTTCATAAAACGTTGCAAAAAATTTAAACTTATTCTTTACAATCCGCAACGTTTTATTACTAAAACATCGCAGATTGCCTTATTTTCTTGTAGTGTGTTAGGATTGATGTCATATAAAATTTTCATGCCAATTAACCTTTGTGATGGTGTTTTTAAGTTCCAACAGATACAAGATGATGAAAAGTGATAGGTTTATACTTTAGTCTGTCCTAAATAATGAATGAAACCTCCAGTATTATTCGTTTTCCAAAAAGATTTGTCTATTTATAGTTAAAAGTCGTAAAAAGTGTCTAAGTGTGCGACGATAAGATAAATCTAATTAAAGATGAGTCATACATGAACACGACTAGTGGAGCTCTAGAGCAAAAAAAATGTGATCACATTCTGAAGCCACAACAACAAAGTAGACATTTAGCTACGTTTTTTTTTGTGACATTAGCAAAATCATCGACAAAAGTAAATATATTGAGACGATTTTACAAATCGTCATTAAAACTAGGCCTTTAGCGACTAACTAAAAAAGTGTTAGAAAAGGTACAACATTTAGTGACAAATAACAGAAATCATCGTCAATTATTGAACATTTAGTGACGATTATGAAAAATCGTTAACAAATGACCCACAATGGGTGATGATTTTAGGAATTTGTCACTAAAAGAACTTTTGGTGACATTTTTCATAAATCGTAACCATAATTTGTGAAAAATTTAGTGACAAATGCCCAAAATCGTCGTTAAAGTGTTCACAATTGGCGACGATTATGAAAAATTGTCAGTAAAAAGATGTCGAATTTTTGCTATACATTTTTTATATTGTCGCCAAAAGTGATCGTTCGATGACGATATTTAGAATCGTGACATCAAAAGATCAACATTTGGTGACTAATTTTGAGAATCTTTACCAAATGTTACATATTCAGTGACAATTTTCAAAAATCATCACTAAATGGCCCACATTTGGTGTTCATTCGCCCAAATTTGTCACCAAAGGGTTAACATTTTCTAAAATTGTTAAAAAATTTTATAATCTATCATAGTTAAGATATGTTTTATCGGAGACCTGTTTTGAATGTTTACAACGTATTGTTGAAAAAACACACAACATAATTTTAAGTGTTAAACAGTAATATTAATTTATCGTTAATATTTACTAACATTGCAAAAATTAGTTATAAAAAATTTAAATAATTGTATCAATATAATATTATGATATATAGAGTAGTACGAACTTTGAATTAGAAGTTTAACAATTCATACAGTTATAGAATAAGAATAATAATAGTCCACACTCAATAGTATGCTGCTTGACCCCTAACTAGTAGAGAGGTTGTTTGACAAATTCTTACAGATATAGCAATAAATCAACTTTAAAGCTGAGTCCAGTTGATTGCATCGATAAATGACAATGATATAATTATTTTTTTAGATTCCAAGTGACATGAGAGTCGGTAAAGGTAAATGAGTCCCCGATATCTGGATTCTCGAGAAAGGTCCTTCCACATTTGAAGGCACCAATTGAAACAGTAATAGTTCTTCCCTCAAGTGTAGGGTTTTTCACACCCTCTTACAACAGCTTTTCCGCTATAGCTAAACTTGTAGAGGATACAATGAATGAGTCGCTAGATTTAGTACAAAAGATAAGCTCTCCAAATGAACTGCCAGGACAAAACGATTTACCTAAAATATAATCAGTATAGAACTTAGATATTGTCAGATCACTCAACCGTTAAACGAACCGAAATTGGAGTAAAATGCATACGTGAATGAGCAAATGAAGTATATGGAATTGACAAAATTTTCAAAATAACTGATTTTCCTAATCCTTTACGGGCATTGTGACATCGCTTCTGCCTTATAGGCATACGTGTCATCTTCGAGATTCAAGGAAGCTTAAAACAATATGTAATATATACCATCAAATGTGAATATATATAATAGCTTCATAAAAGGAAATGAGATTTATATAATAAGGAAAGTGATGTTGTTTGGATGATACTAAACACCTTAAAGCAGAAGATCGACCATGGAAGGCAAACGATGATTAGTGTATGAAGTAGAGATTTTTCTGCCTTGTTTATTTTTTCAGTAGTGACAATTTTGCCTTATTCCTCCCAACGGAATGAATTAGGGTCATCCAGAACTAGTCTCTATGTCCACATTCCTTGATTAATAATATTAAGAGGTATATTTTGCAAATGTCGATTTAGAATTAAATGATGATATGTTCAACTCCAATTTCGATAGTAATTTAAAGTAATCCAGTTTAGCACTTATACATCTTCAATGTGCCTAATGATATGAAAGTTACCCTTACTAAAATTTCAAAAATCTATTATGTAGTTTGTATCATATTTAAAATTTAGAATTTAAAGCAAAATAGACATGACTATGTTCTTGAAGTACAGAAATATAGTATTATTTGTATTGGGCTATATTACTATTAATGGAAATGAATAAAAGTAAAATACTTTTGAAGATCTTTCATCAAATAGTTACAAAGCTTTGATGAGGGAAGCGTTAAAGGTCGTTGGGAAGAAAAAGACAGATAGTAAATCATGTTTGAAATATAACCATAAACACAACTCATACATCAAATGCATAATTAAAAACTCACAATAAACACAAAAAGGTATAAGTTAAACTTAGCACAACTTCATTGGTGAAAATTGATCAAAAGAATAATACCGATTCAGTTAATAATGATTCTTCAACAGTGATGACCATAACACAGGACCCAAACAGAAGAGAGAATTTTGAGAAATGTTGACGGCTTGAACGAGAATGAAGTAGCTTTTTATGTTTTGTCTTTGAAAACCTAATACAAAACAATGTTGCTTTTCTTGTTTAGCTAAACGATGTTGTTTATTGTTTACTATAGTTGTTTGCAAGTAGTATTAATTAATTTGCTACGATCTATTGTATTTGGTCGATAAATGCCAGATGTAGTGACTAATACATAGTTCGTCGCCAAATCCCATGGGTTCATAAATAATTTTTAATAAATTTATTTTCCTATTCTAAATAAAATAATTTGAATTAAAAATTAAATTATTCAATTGAAAACTATTTGCAAATTAATGTGTTGACTGTTTAAATAAATTATAATTTACTTACAATTTTCATAAAATTATACATTTTGATTATTATAATTTCAAAAAATGTATTTCAAAAAATTATACATTTAATTATTCTAATTTAGAAAAACTAGATTATAATAATTTAGCATGACATTGTAATATAATTAGAAAAATATTTCTAACAAATTAAAATTAAAGATTAGTCATTCCCAATAATTAAGCAAATGAAGAACAATTGTATATATAAGTGAGAAGATAAATTTAGCATTTTGTATGATGTAATAGGAATACCTCATATATATTAATCATTTAAGAAAATTAAGAAACTAAAGAGATTGCTTCAGTTTTGGGCGATGATGTGGAAATTTGGTAGCAAATTGTCTATCATTTGCGGTTAGGTATGTTGGTTGGTCACGGAAATGGTCTTCTGTGACTAAAATTACTTCGTCGCAAAAACCCAAAAGATATATTTAAATTAAATGCATCTTTTTATACAAATAATAAGGTTAACAGTAGATTAAGGCTTAGAGGGTATATGTTGTCATGTTAGTGATGAATTTGGTTTAAATGAAACGTGGTTTGCAATCCTTATTAATTCAGCTAATAACAAAAGAAGATACAAATTTTTAAAAATTTCCCCATTTTATTTTGCTTATCCACCAAATTATAAATATAGATTAATAATTCCCAAAAATTAAGCAAATCAAGAACAACTCCATATGTAAGTGTAAAAGACTTTTTTTTTTTTTGTTATTGGTAAGAGGGAAAACTCATAAGTTAATCAATTAAGAAAATTAAGAATGTAAGGAACATGCTTGGGTTTTAGCGACGATGTGTATAATTGGTAGCGAAATTGAAGTGATAGGTGAAGAAAGTTATGACCTCAGAAAAGATAAAATGTTTAGTATTGACAATGATTTATAATTTGGTAGCAAATGTTTTACATTTTGCGACGCTATTTTATTTTTATATCAAACTTTTAACATTTGGCGATGAAATGTAGATTCGTCACCAAATGTATTGGATAAGAAAATTTAAATGATGTCGTTTCCTTGTATCATGGTCGAACGTCACCTTTTCCAAATGTATTGGTGATGGTTATCGAATATGGTAGTAAAATGTTGGACATTTGACAATGAATCTGCATTTCGTCGCCAAATGTTGCAACTGGAGAAACCCCCACCCTGTCTCTTACATTCTTTCTTCCTCCTCTCTCCCCGGTGATTTTTTACCCCTTTATGCTCTCTTTGTTCATTGTTTTTAGAAGTTTCTCTTGTTTTCTTGGGTTGTCCTCTATCATGTCCTTACAGTTGTACTCAACCTGGTCAGTAATTCTTGGACTTGTTCTGGGTTTTTTTTCATCTAGTGTTTGTTAAATGCTATGTTCATCATCAAACATAGGATTAATTATTTAGTGGTTTGCATGGATTGATATTGTTAATTGTTTAAATTGATATTTGAATGTGTTAATGATGGTGAAGAAAAGGAGCAAACATAAAGAATGCTTGAAGTTTCAGTTGAGTTATGTTATGCTTATAAGGTATTCGATGAAAGTCCTCTGGGGTTTGAATTATTCTATTTTGATAGGGAATGAATCACCTACATCACTTCTAAGCATTTTTTCTAATGAAGTTTGCATTTCTAACTAGCCTTTTTCTGTGTTAAAGGATCACTTGTCAAGACTTGAAGTTGCACTTTCAAGTAAGAAAGGTCTTACTAGGTAATTGAAGTATCACTTTCAAGTAAGAAAGGTGAGTCACCAACTACTACTTACTAGGTAATGTTTGTTTACTTCAATTTGAAGGCCCATTCTTTGCTAATTCTGCATGGATACTTCCACAGATTCTAGAAATGAGGAACTTCTAAAAACTTTTAGTGTTCAGTCAAAGCTAGAAGGTGCAAATACACTACTGACTTTGAAGCAAGAAAAGGTTATGCATTTTATATTTTGCTGCTTGTTTAAACTGAAATAAGATGTCTTTAACAACTTATGGATCTCCCTCATCTTCCTTTATATTTTTTAGGTTGATAAGTTAGTTTCAGAAAATACAAAACTAAATTATCATATAATTCATCTTACTTGAGCAATTAAAGAGGCCAATGCTAAGTTTGAGAGTTTGAAAGGTATATCTTTGAAAATTTTTTCCATCGATCAACTTCATTCCTATGCAATGTTAGTATGAATATTCATTATTGGAAAGGAAACTTAGTTGCTTAAGTCTCTCGTATTCTTCATTTAAGCATTGTTTAAAGTCTATGTATAGGCATTGACATGTGTAGCATGCTCTTTGATACTTCATGATTGAGCAACATCTGAAGCTTGTGATTTTATTAGAGAAGGATCCAGTTGGATGAGACCTTGATATTGAGTAAACATTGAGGGTTGCTTAGCTTGTTCTGCTTATTTCTAGTTCATGCTCCATCTTTTTCGTAACTTTCTTGGAGATATCAGATGATATTGTGAAGTTCAACAAATGAGGAAGTTTAGCTATCGTGTACGTGTAAAGAGAAACCTACTGTTTATTTCTTATAAACTGAAGGAGAATAAAACACTTGTTTCTTGAATATTTTTTAGAAGTATTATAGATAGTAAGTCTCATCATGTACAGCTCATTTTAAACCTCAATTGTGTCCTAAACTTCCTGCAATACCAACATTTTGGAGTTGAGAAATATTTTTTGCCAAAAAGTTAGGACTTCAAGTTGAGTTTAGTGGTTTCATTAATTGTTTTTATATATTGTTGTCATTTCATTCTCCCTTCCCATCACATAATTAATTAATTGTTTACATAATTAGTGCATATGAATTGAAACAACATTGTTGACTAGATAGTAAACAACGTCACGTACCTTAATTACATAAGTTTTTTAACATAATATAAAACAAAAAATGCATGTTATAACTCAGTTATCTTATTTTATTGTGTAGCTAAATGGATAAGAGTTAGATGCGTCATAAAAAATGGTCAACTTAGTACGTAGAAGGAGTTAAGAGTTTCATGCAATTTGTAAAAGATCAAATGGGTGATGAATACTTTGTCTATGCATCTATTGCTTAAATGTCGACTTCCAAAGTCAAGATGTGGTATATAATCACTTGTTGATCTAAGGAAGGAAGTTGTAGTAGAAGTGGCAGTACATCTTATGATGATAGTTAAAATAATGATGTTGATGATTATGATGTGAATGATGATGGTGATGATGGGATTGATGAGATTTAGATGATTGTCGGAATTATATAGAGACTATGAATGAAACAGGAATGCCTAACATAATTGGTAGTGTTATTGATGATAATTTTGGGAATTTGTTGAAAGTTGAGCAAGAACAATTATATCCGAGGTGCTCTAGTTTCTCACAAAAATCATTTGTTGTGAAATTGTTGCATTTTATAATAGATGGAGTAACAAGTCCTTTGACATGTTAATTGACTTACTAAACGTTGCATTACCTATTGGACACAAGTTGCCGAACTCTTACTATAATGCGAAGAAATTGTTAAGGGACCGTGGCTTATTACAATTCATGCTTGTAAGTATGACTGTGTTCTTTTTTGGAAGGAAAGTAAAGATCTTCAGGAGTGTCCTATTTGTAGTACATCAAGGTGGCAAGTGGATGATGGTACCAAGATGGGAGAGGGAAAAAAATACCAAATAAAATCCTTTGATACTTTCCTCTTAAACCACAATCACAAAGACTTTTTATGTCAATAAAAAAAGCCATAGATATGAGGTGGCATAAAGAAAAACACATTGATGATAAAATTATGCATCATCCAGCAGACTCAATGGTATGGAAAGAGCTTGATAGAAAGTTTCCATGGTTTAGACAAGATTGTCATAATGTTTGACTTGGATTGGCCTCGTATGAATTTAATCCTTTCGGTAATATGAGTAATTCATATAGCATGTGGTCGGTAATTCTAGTCCCATACAATTTACCTCCATGGAAGTGTATGAAGGAGCTTTTTATCTTATTGTCTTTGCTTATTCCAGGACCTACTGCTCTTGGTAAGGAAATTGATGTATACATGCAACCATTAATTGATGACTCAAACGATCTATGGGAAATTGGATTACAAACTTTTGATGTTGTTAAAGGCAAAATATTTATAATGCATGCTACTATTTTGTGGACTATAAATGATTTCCCAACTTATGGGAATTTGTTTGGGTGGAGCACTAAAGGGTATATGGCTTACCCTGTGTGTAACCATCAAACTTATTCAAAAAGGATACAAAATAAGCAATTTAATGGGCATTTACCCTTTAATAGATGGTGAAGAAGTAAATAGTTTAATGGCACAGTAGAGACAGTGAAGCTCCGATGCAGTTGTTTAGTGATGATATTATTTACCAGCTATCACATTGGGTGACATTACATCCGGCAAACACCCAAGTAACATAAAGCGTAAGATTAATGATCTCAAACTAAACTGGATAAAAGAAAGCATATTTTTCAACTTGCCTTATTGTAAGGAATTACTGTTGAGGCACAATCTTGATGTCATGCATATTAAGAAAAACATTTGTAAGTCCATTTTAGAGACTATCGTAGGAATTGATGGGAAATCCAAAGATACAATTAAAGCTAGACTAAACTTGGAAGATATGAATATTAGAAAGGATTTGCATTTGAAAAGAAGAGATGATAGCTTATACTTTATTCCCCTTGCTTGTTACAACATGTCAAAAAATAAGAAGCAATCATTCTCTCAGTTCCTCTAATCAGTCAAATTTTTTTATGGGTATGCATCAAATATAAGCCGTTGTTTGAATGTCAAAGAGGGAAAAGTGTCAAGGTTGAAAAGTTATGATTTTCATGTAGTTTTGCAACGACTACTTCCTATTGGAACTAATGTTATTAAACTATTTTGTTACTTTATTTTATCAATTTCCATAACTCATGTTTCATATAGAACATAAGGAAACCCATCAGAATTTTTAACTAGTTGAATACAAAAATATCATGGTGCAACTAATTTCTCTGTTGAAGTTTTAGAGGACCAGAATACAATGCTTCTCTCCCTTGATAAACTGGTTAAAATGTGAAACTAATCAAGAACAGAAGCATGCATACGAAATAAACTTGCCAGGTGTTTACTGAAAGATGTATCTATTACTTTGGGTCAAGTGGGAGAGTTTTTTAAGCAATTATGTTGTAATACATTTAAAGTTAAAGAGCTTGATAAATTGAAAAAAGACATAGCATTGATTGTATGTAAGCTTGAACTATTCACCCC
>JAOSBN010007796.1:0-18750 GCA_027563595.1 Erythroxylum suave | reverse complement strand
TCTTCCGATCTATATTGTCATTAAGATCCAACGTATACATTGTTTTCTTATAAAGACCCCCCCCCCCCCTCTCTTTTAACCTAAAACTCTTAATATATGTAACACATCTTCTCATTCTCTGAAAACAACAAAACATATAATTTTATCTTGTCTATTCTACTTTGTCTACTTTTCTTAATTCTTAGAGATAAGTTCCTACTCTGCCCTTTGGAGTGCACTGAAACTGACGGAGAAGGCGTTAACCCTGGGGTCGCATCCCATTGTCCTGCTGCACCATAGAGGGGGAATTTCTGACCTAGGGTAGTGATTTTCACGACACCTTGATTTCAGATAAGCCTTTCCAATTTAAATTATTATTTCAATTTTCACTAACGAGTTCCTGTCCTAAGAAAATGAGTATTGAAACCAACTAGCAAGTTAGCAAATTTTAATCTTTGATGAATCCTTTATTATACTCATGGAGACAAGAAAAGCCTATGTTTTGTGTAATTTAGAAGCGATTTTAATCTAAAAGGAATGATCTGGCAAGCAACTTCGTGACCTAGTGTAAGAATTCTCTGTTTTTCTTTTTTTTGATCAATTGGCAATGTACTTCGTCTTGTAAATATAGGAAAGAAAAGAATAACTTATCCAACTAAGGATTTGGACTTACCCTCTGTCAAGTATGAGCCTGAGATCATCCAAGATCTCTCATCTCATCCTTTATGTGGGCATCTATGCCTATACCTACTCAAGTATTGTTATGTATACTATAAGCTTGTCAGTAAAAGAAAATGTTATGTAACTCATTCTTGAATAGTAAGGGAAGGCCAAATACATAGGCTTAGGAGTACGATGAATTTTGTTCCTTATGCTTGTTTTCAGAAAGTCCAAGGATTCATCCTCATATAGATGATGTAATCTTGGTTATGGATTCCTATTTTCTAAACTGGG
Organism: Erythroxylum suave; assembly: GCA_027563595.1. Classification (NCBI taxonomy): domain Eukaryota; kingdom Viridiplantae; phylum Streptophyta; class Magnoliopsida; order Malpighiales; family Erythroxylaceae; genus Erythroxylum; species Erythroxylum suave. The sequence goes on along the minus strand of JAOSBN010007796.1, from coordinate 17,817 downwards.
ATGAATAATCTATTCTATTTAGTTATCAACATGTTGCAGATATTTTAAGGAAGTTTCTACAACATGGATTTCCTAAAGCATGTTGTAGGACTAGACTAACTTTTATGAGAGCACTCGATATGAATCAGTTACTGCTTTAACTTATAGTGTACTTGTTTTGAATTTTGAAAATAAAGCACAATCAAGATATGAATGTGTATGATCTTCCTTTCATGTTTTGCTTCTCTCTATCTCTCTATTTTTTAGCATATATACATGCTGATTCCTTAATATGTATTTCCCTTTTTTTGTCAGTGGATCACCATGCCATAAACATTATAGCAAAATGTCATATCAATCATTCTTACTGTACATATCTACCACAAGTTTTATTTCTGAGGAGGCACCATTTTTGAAATCCATCTAACCTAATTAATCAAAATGAAGTCCATTGTACTGATTTTTGTACCAGAGATCAACTAAACATTTAATATCTTGTAGCAACTCACCTTTGTAGAATTACCTAGCTTTATTGCCTTCACTTCCAAAAAAAAGTCTAAGAGTTCATTAACAGTATAAGCTGTCAAATCTATTAGATATTTCATTACATGTTTGGGACTGACTGATGAGATTTCAAAGCAAGTTTTAGGGCCATTTTTGTTGTCATCCTATTCGAATAACATTCAACTTCTATTTTGGTGACCATGTAACTAGTTTGCTAATGTCATAAAAATTTGAAATGTGGAAAGGCAATTTTATAGAGAATCAACAATAAGATGTATATATTCTCTCTAGAAAACAAATAAAGATCAACATTTAGAGAAACCCACTTCTTATTTTTTTTCCTTAAAATCCACATCATTTTCTTACCTTAAATTCTAGTTTTAGTTTGAAAAGAGCCTGTCTTTCTTAATTTACATTTTTAATCACTAAATTGTTTCAAACATGTCTACATTTTAGAAAACCTAGTTTATAAATGATAAATATACTTTAAAAACATGGTATCAAATGTGATGTAGTCCTTTTTGGAGGTTGTGTTTCAACTTAAAGTCTATGCCTCAGGACAAAAAAATCTATATGTTCATTGTAGAGACAGATATATTTTGTCTATAATATTCTTATCCCTTGTTGAAATTGTGGTTTTTGTTTAGGTTCTGGTTTTCTTGTAGAGCTTCCTCATAGATACTGCCACTGAGAAAAGGGTAGCCAATAGCTAAGATAAGGTTAAAGTCCCAGTTTTGTTATTCACTTTCATTAGTTAATTGTTTTCATTTCTTCTGCAACATCGGTAAGGACTTTAATGTTGCCACATGCAACTCATAAATGTAGTCTAATCTTCTTAGCACTACATTCTGTATTGTCATATTCTTCTAGAAAACTGAGTTAAATTCACTTGTAAGAGTTGTTTGAGGGCAGTTGAGCACAAATCAATACATATTATTAAGTTCCTTGTTTATGGCAAGTTGGAAAAAGTAAAAGGATTGAGCTAGTTACTCTTGCTCAATAGCTTTTGAGGGAAAATAAAATTGACATTATAGTTGCACAACTTCAACGTTTCTCAATCGACAATTACTTTCATGCCATTGGAATCTTAGTTTTGTTGTTTATCTATTCAGATGCATTGATTTAGTCCCTCTATTTATTGTTCTAACCCCAATGCAAAACTAATTTCCTATTTGATTGATACATCAATTTGCTGCTTCAATTGGAACAAATACAGTACTTCTCAATAGATAATCTTGTGGTGTTTCTTGGTTACTGATGCTTGATTGAACTTAGCCAAATATGGAATCAAGTATAGTTTGAAAAAATTATTACATGATTTATGATAATGTTTTTGAACCAAAAATGGAAAAGGAAACCTGGGATATGATAGTCTGATTCGTTTTTCATTTTCATGACATAAGCTACTTCATTAATTTGGTCACTTGAGAGTTTCTTCTGAGTCTATTTAGCTCTGTTTTTTAATTGCTAACAGTTTTAATTATCCAATTCAGTTTTTAATCCCCATGCTGTAGGAGAAAGAACTATGAAGATTACTTATAATTACGGTGTGCGTTGGCATTTTTTCAGTTGTTCATTCAATCTTTGGTGTGTTTTAGTTGTCAAAAGGAGTCAAGCCTTTGACATTTGGTGGTATCAAATTGTCTTCAAGGTACGATTCATATCTACATAATGGATTTTTTTGGTGGAGTAGGACAAATATTCTTTTATGAATAGGCTTGAGGTTCTTGCGACAGGTCCAAATCATCTGTATTATTCCAACTTTGTGGAGCTTGGAAGGAATAGGATGTGGTCTCCCAAGCACAGACATTGATACTGCAAGCTAATCCTACATTGCTGCCATTGTCCATTGCTCATGAACATAGTTATATTCCATATGTTTTAATTTAATTTTAGTTCAGTAAGCTAAGCCAAAGTACATGTTTTACCATAACAAATAGACCTTATATTGTATAGTCTAATACTTTAAGGAGATGGGTTGAGTTTTTCATGTAAATTCACATATGTTAAGTGACATATCTTCCATATCACATTCAAACTTGATTTTCATACAATAACACTTAATTGATTATGATGAAAAAAGGAAGTATCTTTTATTTTGATTCTTTAAAAGAAATGGATTGTTTTAGTTTTTGTGAGTGACAAGTCGAATCTTCTGTTTCAATAAATTTGTTCAACCCTGTTTCACCACAATACGACGTCATTTTAATAAAACCCAATTGTGTTGTGTATCAATCGACTCTCCTTTAGCTTCAGCATGGCTAATTCCTTTTTCTTTTCCTTTTTTTGTTTCTATTTTACCACATGTGGGAACGCCAAATAGAGAAACCAAACATTTTTTTAAAAGAATTTCTTTAGCTGTTAGATATTTATTTAAGTTTAGTGCTAAAGGATTCATTTTTGCTTCTTAATTAAATTGTAAATTCTACACTTAGTGCTTCTCTATACAATAAAAGTGAAGTATCCATTTTTAATTTTTTTTTCATTTGTTTTTCTGGGATTTTGCTTTAGGATCAAACCTAATAATTCTACAGCTGGAATATCTTCATCTTTTCGTCAATTAAAATTTGAAGATAGTAATGAATTTGGTAGGAGTGAAGGTGAAGATGAGCTTATAGCTGTCATGAGATTAAACAGTTGTTAGGCCTAGGTCTCAGTTCTTATTTCATGGCGACAAAACGCTAAAATCGGGGGATTTTGGAAAACAATAATAAAAATAAAAATGAAATAAAATAAACATAAGTCATAGTTGGGACTAAAAACAAATAAATAATAATACCTAATAATAAAAGAAGCCATGGTCAGAGGTAAAGATAATTAAATAAAATAAATAAAAAATTAAAAATTGAAGGGGTGCTTTAGAATACACGACCACGATTACTGTGCACGATCGTGCAAAAGAGGAAGCACGACCGTACTTCCCAGAAGTCGCGGTCGTGCTTGTGCACAATCGTGAGCTTCAGGAAAAATGACATTTGCAAGCACGATTGTGCAATTCAATGAACAATGCTGCTTTTGGCACGATTGTGCAATTGCATGAACAGTGCGGTGGTCACACACAATCATGCAATTTTGACTCTGCCACTCCTATTTCTAATCTTCATAACTTTCAATTCTGATATCCAAAAATTACAAAATTTATGTCGTTGGAAACCTAAGAGGATAAACTACAACTTATGTGAAGAAAACTTTGTCTAATTCGTCCTAGATCAAACATTTTAATCATTTAAAAATAGAACAAATTTTTTGTCAGAAATGGTGCTACAACTTCTACCAACACCAATGATGCTATCTTATAAAGGCCATATCTTTTTCGTACAAAGACCAAAAATTACAAAATTTATACCATTAGAAAGCTACGAGAATGATCTACAATGTTTATGAAGATGAATTTATCAAATTCTACCTAGGTCAATACAGTTTATTCATTAAAGTCAGGACACAATTCCTGTCCCCCTTTTTCCCCTCTGTACCTATTATACATTTTCACCAAAACCAAAAGACCCAAAATTAACAAACATAATCCATACACATAAGACTCCTAACAAAATAGACTACCAACCCATCAATTTACTTAAGAAGAATTTATCCAAAAGTCATACAACAACGTACCATCTCATTTCCAAACACAAATTACAACCTAACAAAAAAGAAAATTCTTCATATATACAAAAGAGAAATTCTTCACCTCTTACTGTCATTTCTCAAACAAAACAGAGTTTCATTTCTCAATCAACATGACATTTATATATAACTTCAATTACATATTAAGAGTCAAAATGGTAGCATAATTCAAAAATACAACATGAATGCTCATGCTTGATATGCTTTCAAAGCTACCTAAGGTATTTGGACTAACTTAGTTACAAAAAATATATTTCTTGGAGTTTGCTGACGTTTGCAAGTTTCAATATTGATTTGTTGATTCTGCACTTGAGGAGTGGAAAAATAATGGGGTGAGCTGCTAAGCTCACTGATATATATATATATATATATTGCACTTTAGTCTTAATAAATCAAATTATCCACATTTCTAACTTAGAGAATCCCGTAGTCAATAACATATTATCACACAAATCAGATCATATAATCATTTAACCATCAAAACATAGCAGTCAATTATGCTCCATGCTCAACAATCAAGATGTAATGCACAAACATAATGGCTCGAGAGAATCCCATTGAATGAAATGACGAAACCAAAGTTTACACCATGAATGAAATGAGTCCATTTTTTGAAGCTCGTATGTTACAAATGGGCAGCTGGGAGAAGGCTTTAGGTCAACGTGCACGTGACGAACGAAATGGTATCTCTCTTGCCTACACAAGCAAGTTTTTCTGATGCTCACACATTCCATAACATATTTATTCTTTAATGCTTTTTGCACTTTTTTGTATTTCATCAATTCAAAAAGCAGTAAAATCTTTCAAGCATAACAAATATCATATCATAGTACATTTTTTTCACATTCACAATGATTTCAAGACACACATTTAAGCACGCAAACATGTAAGGAAAACAACCCATCAACACAATAACCCTAAACATATTACCTACCTATTTACTTGTAAATTCAAGCTCAAGTTTGTCTCTTCTTTTGCTCTTTCCTTCAATTTTCTTGGTTTCCTTCGAAAAAACAAATTTTCATTCAACTAATATACAAGTAGAAAATATATAGAACTTTTATAATCAACGTTGAGCTTGGACTTAAACTACTCTTGATTTAACTAAGCTAAAGTAACTAATATATAGTAGAAAATCTAAGAAAATGAATTTCTTGGTTCTTTTCTTTCTCCCTTCATTTTCAGCACATAAAACCTACTTTCTCTACTTCCTTCTTCTATCAAAACAAGAAAAGTAGATAGAGAATACCTAAAAACTCAGCTGAATCTTTTCCTTCCTCTTCTTTCTCCTTTTCTTTCTTTCCTTCTTCTTCTTTCTATGCTTTGGTTTATCCTTCTCTTCTTCTAGTTTCTTCTACGACTTTCTCTAGATTTTTATTTCTTACTTACTTACTTCTCTTCCATGACTCTCCACTCTTTCTATTAATTAAGACAACTTTTTTCTTTCCTAACTTACCCTTCCATAATTTAATCTAATTCCTACTTACTCCTTAATTTTAACAATTCCATTTATACATCCAAACACATGTCAATAAATATATTCATAACTAAACTCCAAAAATTTTCTAAATTAAAAAATTCTAATTATTGCTCATGCTTGCTAATTTAATAGAATAAATTCTAAGAAAAATTTTGGGGTCCAACAATAGTAATTAGGATTCACAAACTACCCACTCATTTGTATCCAAAGAATTAGTACCAAAAATTGGAATAGAATTTGAGGCAGAAGAAGATGCTTACCAATTGTATTTGGCATATGCAAAAGAAGTTGGGTTTAAGATAAAGATAAGCAGAAACCACAAAGGTAAATCTGGAAACTTCATTGACATAATGTTTTGTTGTAATGATGAAGGAAAATGAGGAAAAGATAAACGACATATGTATGTGAAAGCAACACGCCCTGAAATAAGGTTTAATTATGAAGCTAAAATGAGAATCAGTCATGGAAGAAGTGGACAACTCTGTGTGGTTGAGTTTATTAAGGAGCATAATCACTACCTCTCAAGTCCAAACAAGATGCCCTTACTTAGATCTTACGAAAAGATAGGTTTACCTGCAACAATGCAAATTTAAATGGCAAATGATGTAGGAATCCCATCAAAGGCATCTTATGATATCATGGTTAGGTAAGTATGTGCTCAAGAGAATTTAGGTTTCATACCAGATGATTACAGAAATTACTTACGGTCTAAAAGAACGAGAGATGTGAAAAGAGGGATACAAGAGGTGTTCTGGAATATTTGCATAAAATGCAATTAAATGATTCCAATTCTTTTTATATTATCCAAGTTGACGAAGATGATTTAATAACCAACATTTTCTAATCAAATATAAATATAAGAGCAGATTACTCAAATTTTGGTGATGTTGTTTGCTTTGACACAACTTATAGGAAGAATAATGAAGGTCATCCCCTTGCATTGCTTGTAGGTATCAATCATCACAAGCAAACTACATTTTTTAGTGTTGTATTGTTTTATAATGAGACATCTCTCATGTTTGAATGGTTATTTGATACTTTTGCGAAAGCTATGTGTGATAAAAGACCTAAAACTATTTTTACAGACCAAGATGTAGCAATGACAAAGGATCTAGTACTAAGATGGTCTGAAACTCACCATCGCTTATGTATTTGACACATATATCAAAATGCGGCCATCCATTTAAGTGGTGTTTTCTTTCAATTCAAAGATTTGCTAAAGATTTTAGCTCATGCATATATAATTTTAAAGAAAAGGAAGATTTTGTAAATGTATGGAATGAGATGTTACGCAAATACGAACTTGAAGATAATGATTGGATGAGGTGTATGTTTGGGATAAAAGAGAAATGGGTGTTAATGTATGGAAGACAAATATTTTGTGTAGACATGATGACAACATAAAGAAGTGAGAGCATAAATAGTGTTGTAAAGAGTTATGTTACTTATCAATACAAATTCTTGGAGTTTTTTCATCACTTTGAAAGAATCCTTGAAGATCGTAGATGTGAAGAGTTAAAAGTTGATTCTAAATCGAGTACAAGTATTCCCTTATTGATGTATCTAATTGAAACTTTGAAACATACAGTTAATGTTTATACTCCTGAGGTGTTCAAGTGCTTTCAAAATGAGTGATGTAAGTCTCATGATTCTTGTATTGAAAGTTTTGGGAGGTTAGATCAATCACAAAATATCAAATTACCCTTATAAGAAGAACTATTAGCATACATTTACTTATGATTCATCAAATGGAAAAGTTGATTGTAGTTGTAGAAAATTCAAGTTTGCTAGAATTTTATGTTCTCATGTTTTGAAAGTTTTTACTTGTGAAAAATATTATAGAGATTCCAAGTCAGTACATATTGAAAAGGTGGACACGTAAAGCAAAACATGGATTCATGGATGTTGAAAATTCTAGAATTAACATAAGCAATTTGGATCCCAAGATATGTTAAAGTATGCGGTATAAAGAATTGTGCGGGCCATATGTTCAATTGGTAACAAAAGCATCTGAGAGTGAAAATACTTATAAAATTGTTAAAGATTCTATTTTGAAGATGTTGGAAATCATGGACGGTAGGCTGTAAGGTAATGGATCAATTGTCTAACACTCGAATGCGAGCTCTAATGTTAGATTTCAAGGTGAAGAGATGGTTCAATATTCAAGTGTTATAATAGATCACTTGAACCAAAATGGGATTAAAATTCATGAAAAGAGCTGTATTGGAATGAAAGGAATCAAAATCAAGAAGAAAGTTGTTTCAGGTAAGAGATTGAAGGGTAGCTTAAGAAGGCTTTGAGAAAAAGGATATCAACAAAAAACGTTCAGACTCCAACAAATCTTACAGTTGTAACACCAACATTAACATTTAATCTTGAGGTTTATTTGTAAAATTTTTAATTCTTGAATTCCACGTCCCTTATATAATGATATTAATTTTTCTGTTTTATATGTGAGACCATATACGACAGAAAATGTTCAAATTGCTTCAACAAACATCAGAGCCTCAACACCAACATTACCTTCTAATCTTGAGGTTTCATTAAAATAATTTTTATATTCTTGAATTTTATGTCCCTTATATAATGCTATTATTTTTCCCCCTTTCTTTCAGGTGAGATAGGGTATAAAAGAAAACTTTCAAACTAAATTAAGTCAATATACGATTCCCTATCAAAGAGACAATCAAGCTGAGGTTTGATCAGTATTTTAAATTGCACCAGTCATATGTTATTTAATTTCTCATTAATTTTTTCTTCGTTTGTTCAGTATACAAATCAAATGTAAGGAACTAAGATTTGTATTGATAACTTAAATCTGGTTACCAACCATAGTTTTTGTCTAAACAATTTCTCCAGGTACATTTGTATTTTTTAATAAAAAAGATTTAATGTTTTAACAATAAGTCTAAGTATTTTGATTATAATCTTTTTTAAAATTTTTGATTATAGGTTGTCTCTGCCAATTTAAGTCAAACAAATTCTATTAAAGGTGTTCCATTTTCTATGGACACGACTAATTCCTAATTGGTGTTTATCTTTTTCCAGAATACTATTAATAATGACATTTTTTTAGTGACTTATTCACAATTTACTAATGATATTGTTTTTTTTATAATTCTTATCGACACAATAAGCACATGTTGTCCGTGATGTGGTGATAAATAACTCACGAAAAAATACTAATGTTAACTATGATAGTGCAGATATAGGTGGTTTCATTGAGACATATGATTGTTTAGTTCCATGTGTAGGAGGCATATTTTGTAAATGCAAAGTGAAAAGAAAGTAGAGCGTTGAAGTTAATTTGTGCATCTTTATCGATTAGGTGTATATTTTCTTTCCTATTGAAAATTGGAAATTTCTTTCTTATACTCTCATTATTATGAAATTTTTTATATACTCATTATTATACATTGTCTATAAATGACAAGTCTTTATGTTAAAAAATATTTTTGTGCCAAAGTGCGAAATGTTTAATTCTTGATATTGTGTTAGGCCCGAGTCTCGGTTACAATATTTCATGGCGACAATACGCTAGAGTTGGGTGACTTTAAAATAAATAAAAAGAAGTTACAATTACATCTAATAATACAAGAACTCACGATTGGGAGTAAAACAATTAAACGAACCTGTAAGGATAAATGAAGTCAGGGTTTTGACTTAAGTAGTCATGACCATGACAAAATAATAAGGTGTCCCTAATAATAAAAGTTCGGGGTCAAGACATAACAAGTCACGATCACGACTGTGACTAGGCCTGTTGAAGGAAATGAAATAAATGATTCAGTCACGCATGATCGTGCATTAGGACAAAAATGGGCTAGCACGATCATGCCTTCCCGTCATCAAAGGGCCAGTGCACAATAATGCACTCTTGAGATTTAAGGGCTCTGATATGTTCGTGGACCCCTGATGTGCACCCAGACTTGTAAATAACATATCTCTCAATTTTGATGTTTAAAAATTGCAAACTTTATTGCATTAGAAAGCTGAGAGAATAAGATACAACTTTTGTGAAGACAACTTTATCTAATTTTGCTTATATCAGTAAAATTTAATCAATGAATTTAGGACACAATTTCTGTCATCTTTTTCTTCTTTACTATCTATTTTGAATTTTACATAACCCAAAGACCCAAATCCAACAAGCAAAAGCCATACATAAAAAACTCCTAACATAACAGACTCCCAATATAACGGTTTGCTTAGGAAAATCTATCTTAAAGCCATCAAACACCTAACAATTGTATTCCCAACCGAAATTGACAACCAACAGAGAAGAAAATCTAAACATCTATAAGAGAACATTTTCAACTCTTACTTTCATTTCTCAAACATAGTAGCGTTGGTACTTAACTTTCAATTACATATAAGGAGTCGAACAATAGCATAATCCAAAATATAACATGAATTCTCATGCTTGATATGATTTTAAAGCTACCAAAAGTGATCGAACTAACTTAGTTACAAAAGATAAATTTCATGGAGATTGCCAAAGTTTGTAAGATTCAATGATTTGCTTGTTCTGCACTTGAGGAGTGGAAAAATAATGGGGTAAGCTATGAAGCTCAATGGCTAATAGGTTTATAATCATTGGTAATAGGCCATATACGATCAAGCACACATACATATATATACACATATCTCATTTTAATCTAGCAATTTATTTATCCATATTTCCAGCTCAAAGAACTCATATTTTATCACATAAATCATATCTTTTTCAACCATCAAAACATAGCATTCAACCGTATATCATGCTCAACAAATCAAAGCGAAATGCACACATATAAGGGCCGAAGAGAATCCTATGAAACAAAATAGAGAAATCGAAGTTTACATCATGAATGAAATGAGTCCATTTTTCAGAGCTCATATGCCACAAGAGGGCAACCGGAAGTAGGCTTTAAGTCAACGTGCACGTGACGAACAAAATGGTATCTCTCTTGCCCACACAAGCAAATTTTTGATGCTCACATTTGTTAACATATTCACACTTTCATACTTTTTGTGTTTTTCTTCTTTTCATTAATACAAAATGTAGTAAAATCTTTCAAGCCATAACAAGATAACAAATCACAACGCATTTTTTCCACATTCACGATGATTCAAAGTCAAGCAATTAAATAGACAAACAAGTAAGAATTTAGCCGATCATCACAATAACTATAAATATATTACCCACCTATTTACTTATAACTTCAAACTCCAGTTTGTCTTTCCTCTTGCTTTTGCCTTCGATTTTCTTGGTTTTCTTCAAACAAACAAACTTTTATTCAAACTAACATACAAATAGAAAAATCCATAAAGATCTAATATCCAAAAATGAGCTTCGACTTAATCTACTCTTAGTTTATCTAAGCTAGAAGAACTAAGATCTCGTTAAAAATCTATGAAAATCTAAGAAAATGGATTTCCTAGTTCTCCTCTTTCTCCCTTCATTTTTCACACAAAAACATTACTTTCTTTAGTTTTTTTCCTCTAACAAATCAAGAAGAAAAAATAGAAGCTACCTAAAAGCTCAGCTAAAACTTTTCACTTTTCTTCTTTCTCCTTTTTCTTTCTTTCCTTCTTTTTCTCTTTATGTTTGGGTTTTTGCTTCTCTTCTTATAGTTTCTTCTAGGTTTTTCTTTCTTATTTACTTCGGTACCACGACTCTCCACTCTTTCTCATTTCTTTTCTTATTAAATTTAAGAAACCTTTTGTCTTTCCAAGCTTACCCTTTCATATTTAATCTAATGCCTATTTACTCCTTAACTAAATTCTAACATTTCCATTAATACATGCAAACACATAATCTATTAAAAATAATTTTTCTAAACACAGGGTGAGAAGTCACGATTGTGACTTAAATAGTCACAACTGTGCAAAGTAGAAGAAGTTACAGTTGTGACTTCTCAAGTCACAACTGTTGGGCCCAGGTCTCGTTACTTATCCCAGGTGTCCATTTGAGACAGTCGGCTAACAATCACGTGAGAGGAAAGTTGAAGGATTCAATTTGTAAGACAAATTTCAGTGTAAGCACTGGCAGGTTCGCCATAGCAAACTAAATGTTTCTCCGCGACGAAACTAGAGAATATTTGCAAGGACCTCTCAGGAAAATTTCGTCGCAGCTAACATCTGAATTCGCCTTAACTTCGCTGTGGCGAAGTTCCAAGATCGAGCAAACGCATCCTTCAAAAAAATGCCACGTCGAAAATCTGAATTCGCTGTGATGAAGTTATGATCTCGAGCCAAAAGTAACTTTCGGGAAAGGATTGTCGTGGCCAAACCTTTGAATACGCAACCTTGACCCAACATTCCAACACTAATTTGTACATACAATTTCAACAACTATTAACAACTCAACCAAAAAGATAAATATGAACATATTCAAAAGAAACTTATTCAATTCTTAACCTCATTACGAAAACAAAATAGAGTTTGAACATAACTTTAGTTATATATCAACTACCACATCAATAACTTAACACAAAATACAAATGAATGCTCATGTTTGATATGCTTATAAAGCTACCCAAAAAAGTCGTCGAACTAACTTAGTTACTAGATGTAGCTATCTTGGAGTTGCCAATGTCTTGCAAGGATCAATAACCTTCTTGTTCTGCACCTGAGGAGTGAAAGATAATGGGTTGAGCTACGAAGCTCAGTGGCTAATATATTTATAGCCATTGGTAACGAGACATACAGTCAAACATATATATATATATATATATATATTAATAGTTCTAGCTCAAAGACTCATTGTTAAACAAAATGTTATCACATAAGACATATCATGAATAATTAACCATCAAAACATAACTCTCAATTGTATATCATGCTAAACCAATCAAATAAATGGCTTGAGAGTACCATGAGTCAAAATGGAGAAACCGAAGTTTACACCATGAACAAAATGAGTCCATTTCTTAAGAGTTTATATGCCACAAATGGGCAGCCGGGGGAAGGCTTAAAGTCAACGTGCACGTGATGAACGAAATGGTATCTCTCTTGCCCAAACACAAGCAAATTTTATGATCAATTCATTCCATCACATATTCATATTTTCATGCTCCTTATGTTATTTTCTCTTTTGATTACACCAAATGTCACAACATCTTTCAAGCATAAGATGATAATAAATCAAAATGCATTTTCCTACAGACACCACAATTCAAAATCAAGCAATCAAACATACACACATAGATAAGAAATTTGCCCATTTCCACAATAACTATAAAAATATTACCCACCTAATTTGGTTGGAAATCCAAACTCAAGTTTACCTTTCCTCTTGCTCTTGTATGGGATTTTCTTGGTTCCCTTAAAAAAAAACCGATTTTCATTCAAAACAATGTTCAAATAGAAAACCCATAAAACTTCAATAATCAAAATAATGAATTTAAGCTTAGACTCAACCTACCCATAGTTTATCTAAGCTAGCAAAACTAAAACCTAGTTTAGAAATCCATGAAAATCAAAATGGGTTTCTCTTCTTTCTCCCTTTAATTCCTACACAACTCATTTCTCTAATCCCTTTTATACCCAGCAAGAAGAAAAGATGATGGAGATTTCCTAAAGCAAATTGATTTCTCCTCTCTTCTTCTTTCTCCTTCTCTCCTATCTTCTCCATGTTTTCTTCTTCTTTCTTTCTTCCCTATGTTTTTCTCTCTTCTTTCTCATTTCGAGACTACTTTTGTCTTGTCTTTCCTAATTTTACCTTCTACATTTAATATAATGCCTATTAGTTCCTTTAGTCTATCAAACACCATACTATGCCTATTATCCTCTAGCTTAATTCTAACACTTCTATTCCATAATTCTAGTTCCTACTTATGCTTGTTAAATCATGGACTAAATTCTAAAAATAAACAACTAATTAAATAAAGAAATAAAAAATTAAAAAATTTAGGGTCCAACAACAACTGTGCGGGGTCCAACAAATTGTCATGAAACTTCTAACAATGGTATGGAAAACAAAAAACGAACATGGAACTTCTTTTCTTTGGATGAAATTGTGGGGGAAAATATTAGCAAAAGCGAAAATGTAAATGAAGCTATGAGAAACTCATGGTGAATTGGAAAAAAAAACCAGTTTGAATATAAATGTCTTCATAGTTTACAATCTTCAAAGTAACATTCTTAAAAACAAATAAACACTAGTCAGTTTTAAAAATAAATCACAGTCTACAAGTATAATCACCACAAAGGATCTTTGGATTCACGAGCTAAACAATTCTAATACAAGTATTAGCTTTGACTCTAACTTTCCTTTAATATATGCCAAAGAGAGCAAAGAGAAGCAAGAAGTTGAACCAGTTGCATCTCCATTGCCAACAAAAAATATAGGACTTGGAGTTGAGCTAGTCTGAGCATCCAAAGTTGCAAGAAGGTTCAAATTCTCTGAAGAAGAAAATTTGGCAACACTTTTAGTCATTATCATGTCAAGTTAATTCTTAAGCTTTTGAACCCGAGAGTACACTGTCTTAATTTTTCAAAGGACTACCCCTAAAGAGTTACCACTGCCATCACCAAACTTGAAAATTAATCAGCCATCATGAAAACCACATATGTTTCTGCACTCATTATGTTGATATGTAGTTGTTGCTCAAAAACCATAGTGAGCATGTCAATAATTGTAATAACTAAGCAAAAATTTTTAGGCTTAAATGTATTTAAGAAATGAAATAAGGATAAAGACTAGAACAAGCTATTAAAAGTAAATTTAGGCAACTGCTTTTGTTTTTGCTTTGTTTTATCATGTGGGCATTAAAAGGTTATACAAATAAAACTCAACAAATTGTACATGAATATAGCCAAAAACTATAGTTCTGAATTGAAACCTATTGCAGAAACAAACCATTTTAGTGGATGATACATAATCTTGAAAAAGTAACACAAGTCCATTGATATTTCATTAGCATAATCACTAAATTATCTTATGACAATAGCATCTATTACTGATTTCTCTGTTGTAGTTACATTTCTATAAAATCAACTAAAACTCAAAATTGTATCATCTAGACAACAATTTTATCTTCCAAAGTTAATGGTATTACATATATATCTTAAAGTATAGTTTAAACACTAAAGCATTTTTATATGTATGAAAACATGGGAAAGTTTAGTAAGCAAATAAGAAGTTGCTAGATATTAGAGTACGATTGGTGTGGAGGGTTCAGGTTAGATGATATCCTAAAAATTAAAGTCGGATCTTTAATTTATCAGGGTCTCTATGTCAATCTAACATTATTTGTTTCAACTGTGCTTTTCATCAATATAGTCTCTTAATTGATGAGAAGAAAACACTAATACCTTCAATTTGTTTTTTGGTATCAATTAAAGTGTTTGATGAACATTCACAATGTTTTTTTTTTTTGGGGGGGGGGGGGAATTACAACTTTAGTTGAGGTATCGCTATCAATAGTAAGTCCTAAAATCTTCCACAAGTGTTACACCATTTCCATCCCCATTAAAACTAATCGAAGCAGATGATATGTGGTGATAAAGTTGCATATTATTGCTAGAATCTAACATTCAAGGAATGCTAGACAGTAGAGACATGTTCTCTAAGAATACTATGTGCATATCCACAGATGACACAGTTATGACATTAGGGAGCTGTTCTGTTCCTTCTGATGGAAGGATTCATATGCAGCTACTCTTGTCTTTATTCATGCAAATCTAGCTCATGCTTGAAAGCTTGAGTCATCTTGATAAAGTCATTTAATTTGCGTTACTTTCCATTTCTTGATAATATACAATGACATAAGACGTTGAGAAGAAGAAAACATTAGAAAAATAGAAAAATCATGAGTTATCTCCACAAAATCCAAATAGATGAAATCCCAGTCGCATCGCATGAGGAACTTAATTCAACATCTTTCAAGTCAAACTTGGTATTTTCACTGCATTGTATTTACTCAAGTAGCAGGTGATTATTCTAGCACTAATGATTTCTAAATTAGCATTAAGAGTTTTCTTATCAACAACAAAGGCCTCAATAATTTGATTTCATAGAACTCAAAGAAAAGCACTAGTCATCCAATATGAATTTTGATTTAGAAGAAAAATTAGCTATCTCCATAGGATTAAAAAAAATAAAATCTCATCACATCCCATAAGAATCCCTTTAAACCACCAGGTTAGACTCAATAGACAATGCTTATCTTCCTTTATGTTTCTCACCTAAATCAAATCTACAACATGACTAGCTATACCCAGTCTAAGAGAAATTTACCTCAAAATGACACTCAATACAAGTTAGGATCCTCTTTGTCTAACCAAACATAAGTAAATGCTGGAACTTCCTCGGAACTGTCCTGCAACAACATCATCCATGTTTCAGCAAGAACCCATCTCATAGTACACTCCTCCATATGCAAACTACATGAAATATAATCCCTAAAACATGCGAAGAAAGAATCAGGAATAAAGCATTTACAAGATTCAATTGAATACCCACCCTCAAAGAAACATCCATGGGCCTTCTCCCATATTCCTCGTCATCGAACATATCCAAAATGTCTCAAAGTTGGTAATGCCAAAGAAGAGCTTCATTCAATACAAAATCTCATTAAACTTTCATTTTTATTATGAAAAGGAAAAGTGGTTATTAACTATAGAATTGACAATTTTTAAAAATTACAATCAAATTAGGCTTGCCGCTAACCACATCGTCTTGCTTCTTGCAGTGTCCCTCCGACTCTCCCTGTGAGGTTGTCAAGTGCTTGGGATCAGAACTATAACCTAACATGACAAGAAGAAGAACTACAAGGACATAAGCAAAAGAGAGGGGGCTTCGATTTGGCGTAGGCGAGAGCAAAGCCAGACTCGTGAGTTTTATTAAAATGTTGACGTTTTATTAGCAGAACAACAATTTTGGATAAGATGATATGATGCCCCTTAAATTACCCTCATTAAGGTCATAAGACAAACAAATCAAATCCTTTCACTATGTCTGTAGGAAAAACTAATTAGTTTTACATGAGTCACTTCAACATCAAATCATACCCTTACACTTATCATTGTTAGCAAAGCTACTCCCAAAACCTGATCTTACTAAGTCGTTTTCTATATAATAATATTTTTTTCCATCCATATTACAAGTAGGCTTGTCCAGCCCGGGCCATCGATGGCCTAGCCTGGCTAGGTCTAAAAAATTTCGAGCAGGTATGGCAAATAGTTTGTGGCCTGTGTGCAAACTAAAGCCAACTAGTTTGTGGGTAGGCCCGTAGCCCGATCAGTTAGCCCGCTCGGGTCACGGGCAACCCATTGGGTCTCAGTTTGCCTAGTCGTTTATTATATTTTTAAAATTTTTTATTTTAAGACAATTTCAAAAAGAAGTAATTGTATTTTTTAAAATTCATAAATTATAAATTATAAATTATAACGTAATCATTTATAGTAAAATGTAAGATAAAATTACCCATAACTTATACAAAAAATATTTATATAAAATAAAAGATATAAAATACGAACCAATTTATATTTATTAAAAATATATAGCAATGATAATGTTGTCATTATTGTTCCCTATACAAACAAGTCAATTTAAACTTTTTATTTTATTTTTCATATTTAGACAATATATGTATTTATATAGCAATGATAAAGCATATATGTATTTATATTAATCTTAAAATGAATTAATCACTTTATTAATCCTAATGTATCAATTCCAAAATAATATATAAGTAATTCAGTTATAAAAACAAATAACCACTATATATTATATTGAAAATAGCTCTTATTTTATTAAAAATAGAATACATTTTATAAATACTTTTGATATGTTTTTTTATAAATTATTTATTCTATTACTTTCGAAATAGTTCTTTTACTTTTTTTCTAAAATCATTATATTCTAATTAATATAAATTTATATTCATAATTTTTTTCCTATCTAAATTCTAATATTAGAAGATTCATTCATAAGTCGCTCTAATTAAAAGTTTGTTAAAAGTAATTCCTTAGATCCTTAATTGAAACCCTAATATAAGATATGGGTATTACTTTAAATCCTTTTTGTACTTAAAGTGTTATAAGTATATTATATTTCATACAATTTATAAAATTTTCACCTTTTTTCTTATATATATATATATATATATATATATATATATATAAAACTTAATATTTAGTTTTAATAAAACTAGATATATATATATAAAAGATATAAATATTTTGTAATTTAATATTCGATAAATTAATAACTTTATTATATCATAATTATATGATGTTAT
>JAOSBN010007785.1:0-18751 GCA_027563595.1 Erythroxylum suave | reverse complement strand
CTTAGTTGGAAGTAAATCACAGAATTCACTAATTAATGGGATTCAACAAGAGTTGGTTATCAAGGATCAAGAAGTGGCTAGGGATTTAAGCTATAAGTACAAGTCAAGGGATGAAAATGTACTGAAGAGATCAAGATGAAATTTCAAGTTGAGGATCACCCTGGTGAGGGCACTCCAACTTTGTGGGATGCACGTCCAGATGTCACTTAGGATGTCGGACACGTGTCTCTCAAGGGCAGGGTCCTAACACTATTTTTGGTGTTAATAATCAATCATAGAATATGAATTATTTGTGAATGATGTTAAGCTGAAATGGAAGTAGTAATGAATAGGAAATAATAAGGACATAAGCTAGAAATGATAGACTAAGCAAAAGAGATGTACTATGATGAAAATCATATTAAAGTGTGTTGGAATATGTTAGATGGAGTGTTTTCACTGAACATGCATCTGTATTTGGGACATATCTTGACCTCCAGTTATTAAAATGTGACGATTTTTAATTTAGATTAAACTAGAGGCACATGGATGCAATTCTCATAAAGAAAGAGAATTTTAATTCTATCCCTAAGGGTTTTGAAATTTGGTTTGAAGTCGAGTAACGAGTTCATTAGGAATTTAAGACATAGAGGAACATTTTTTAGAAGAATATGTTGCATAAATATCTCATTTTCTAGGTCATAATGGTCATAGAAAATTGACACGAAAATTTATCCTAAGAGAAACTGGAAAATTGCAAGAAAAATGGGAGATAAGTTTATGTCACAATCATGTCAGGCAGTTTCTTTTCATAATAATGTTTTGTTTTGTGCAAAGGTTGAACCAATTATAGATAAAGTACTTAACTATGATACATTTTGGACTTAATTAGGGCTTAAAATGAACATAATTTGAAGTTGGAAATGTTGGTTAAATGGGTGATAAGTTTTGATTGATCTTTGATGTTATACTTTAAGGAAAAGAATGTTTGATACCATTTCATCTAAATTTGAAATGATTATAGTGATAAATGAGGATATAACATAGTGAATGGATTGTTTGATGCATTATGATTGAGATATATTATGGAAAGGGATATGATTTCATGAATGATAAGATTAAGTTGAAAATGATGAATAAAATGAGTTAAATTCTTTTTGGAGTTAATGTAATCAATATGGTAGTTGAATTAGTATGAAATGATATTGTATTAGAGGAACTGAATTCGGGAAAATTTTGTGTGAAATGGATGTGAGTATATATGTTGAATTCGAGAGAATGGACGAAGTAAATGCAAGGCACGATTGTGGCCCTCAACCCACGATTGTGGCTTGACAAAATTAGGGTTCTATCATGATCGTGACCTTCACACCACAATTGTGGCCTGGCTAGATTATAGTTTTGTCACGATCGTGGCAGGGACACCACAATAGTGGCTAGACCTATGGAGAGTAAGAGTTGTCTTTCGAGTAATGTATGAACCAATTAATGCTAGGGTGCTCCCATGTAAGGTATTTAGGCTTGAATGAGATCTTAAATTAACCTAATGGATGACAAATGAGGTGAGTAAAGTAAATCAGGTATTAAAGAATGATTGAAAAATGTTATTTCATGATTATGAGAAGTGAATAATGCAAATATACCTAGGATTGTCAATATGAATATGCACTATACATTACACATATACATATGTGTATAACTGAATATTTATGTGATTGTACAATTAGTAATGTGTGTATAATGTGTATTACATGAAGTTGATACACACGATTGAATGTCAGCACCCAAACGTTTTCAGAACATGGAAGCCATTACTAATCTAGAGCGTTCTGTGAGTCGACCTAGATGGTCTTACTTTAAATGATTGTTCTATTAAAATTTAGGTATTTCATTATTACTAATGTGAATGTGATTATGATAATTCTGGACATTAATATTCCGAGGAATTTGATGAATGTGAGCGTATAGGAAGTGCTTCATTGAATGTGAATGTAAAGGTGAATGAAATAAGTGATACTCAATAGTATTGTTGAATGTCAAGCAAAGTTCTGATGGTAAATATGAATGTGAAAGTGAAATTGAGATCAAGCGATTTATTGAATATATATGAATGTGATGCATTTCATTATATGAATGCATGAACAAATAAAGGCTATTGTGACCTAAGTAGCCATTGAAAAAGAGCTTAAAGCTTAGAATGTGGTAAGAGCCTCAGGCTCACTTTGTATAATGAGCCCTGTATTCCCATCGGATAAGGGCCAATTATTAATGAGCCCGATATCCACAATGGATAAGGGACAGTTATAGGCACTCATTAATAACAATAACAAATGAAATTGAGTCTAATAAGCATTGCATATATAATTAATATGTTTGTTTTAAATGATTGAAATGAACTATTTGACTGATCTGAATGTGAAATGTGGAATAAGTGAACAAAGTGTTACATGATGCTATATGGTTAATGGTGAAATGATGTGTATTATATGATGACATGAACTATATATGAATTTGAAGCATAAAGTGATGTGTTATGTGATTGAATAAGCCATCGAGGATGGTCTGCTCACTGAATTTGCAAAACCTAACAAAATTGCAACCTTTTATGTTGGCCCCGAATTTTTTTATTTATTTAAGCATGATTTAAATGAATTATGAGGTTTTGATAAATTAAGTTTTTGGAGTTTAATTATTATGTTAATGTTAGTAGGATTTTTATTATATGGTTTAGTTGTATTAAAATAGTAAGAAAGTTAAAGGCTATTTTTGGAAGATCACTTAATGTTAAAAGAACATAAGCTTACAAGGAAGGGTAAAATGGACTTTTTGGACTCATTAAGGGTAAAAAGGGGAAGACGAGCAGTTTTCTTGTAGTTGAAGAAGAAGAAAACGAAAATTGAGGGGAGGAAGAGAGAGTGTCGTGGGAGAAGAAGAAAATAAGAGAAAGCTAAACTAGGTTTCCAATTTTCTTAGTTTTAAAGAGTGATTTTGAAGTTGTTCAAGAAGGGAAAAAGAAAGAGGAAGATATGTAGGAAGAAAGAGGGAGCAACTTGAACGGTGAACGAAAGATCAAAGAGGAGAAAAAAAGAGGAGTGGAGTTGAGGCCAATTCCCACGATTATGGGAATCATGCAAATTCAGATAAACGTGGGAATTATAATCCGAGGCTTAATGCGCGTCTTCATTAAACTTAGGGTTTTTGTACTATTTAAGTATCATTAAGCCTCCATCTTTAAGGGAGGTGACACCTTTCTGTAGAAACACCATCCTTGAGAGAAGAACACATGTTTGGAGCCTTGAGGAAGGATTGAAGACAAGGATGATCATCAAGATTAGGCAAAATAGCACATCAACACCAAAATTCCAGATTTTGGCAAAGAAGAGAAGGAGACTTATAATCAATTTTCTGTCACTTTGATTTCTTCTAGTCTTTGTAAAGATGGTTTTTATTTGAATGTTGATGATGTTATGGAGACCATGCTAGGCTGATTTCAATGTAGAGATTGCTTTTTAACTATTTTGTAGAACTCTAATTTTATTGAATTAAATGAAGTGTTCTTTGATGATTACTATTTTTAATTGTTATCTTACAAAAAATCGAGAGAGTAAGTAAGATGAAATATGTGTAGGATTGTACAATGAGAGTTGGCAACCTATAGACATACAATTGTCATGTTAATTGAATGCATAGGAGAGATATCTCGGCTAGTCAATTGATCACGTATAAGATAATTTAATATCTAATTACTTCAGTAAAGTCATTGGGTAAGTTGAGGGATCGTCTAATTAATTCCAGTTAATTTAATTAGGGACAAATAGTTACACCTTGAGAGAGGCTACTTAGTACATTCAGAAATCTAGGGTGAGACACAATTCAATCAATAAAATAGGAGGGAAATAAAATAGGAAAAAGTAATCTCTAGTCCTAGATTCTTGAATTTCGACTTTTCTATAATTGTGGTATTATTCTTCATTCATCATTGATCTTTTAGTTTTAATTTGATTTTCCAAATTATTTACATTAAATAATTTTGTTTCTTAACCAAATTTGTGTCTAAATTAAGTGGTGTCTAGGAATCAATCTCTGTGGGATCGATATCTGCTCTATTTAACTACAAATCACAACCCATTCACTTACAGTTTTTGAGGTTAAAAAGTAGATAGGATTTACTGTCAACATGGAACTTGGTCGAACATGGTCAAAGGTGAGATTTATTGCCTACATTGCTTTATTTTTCCATTTGATGATTTAAGATTAATGAATGGCATTGGGAAGTTAGTTTAACGATGAAAGAATGAAAGAAATTTTAATGATGAAAGAATGAAGGAAAAACATAAGAAATGACATAATGAGTTTTCGACCAAGGTTAGGGTTTTTAATGTGTTATGATCCAAAATTATATTTTGATGTTTTATTATAATGAAGTAAAGAAATGAAAAAGAACTGATTTGGAATTGGTTTTGGTTGAAATTAGGCCAAGGGTGCTTGATTTTGTAATAATTTGTTAATGAAATGTTATGGCTTAAATGTGTGTATTAAAATGTCATAGAAGTGAATTTGGATTAGTTTTAAGTGTTAGAAATCAAATGGAATTGAATTGGAAAACTTTAATGTTAAATGTGTTAAGATTATCCTTAAGGGCATTTTTCATATAAAAGTATGGTTACGGTGTACCAACCATATGAATGTGATTAAGGATGGCCATTAAGTGTATTTATGGTACTGGAATTATTAAATGAAATGTTGTGTTATTATTTGGGGAAAAAATGAGTATATGGAGTGCATTTGGAAAGTAATGAAGTTGACATGGTTTATAGTGTGTTTGATTAGAAAATGTATTAAGGAATTTAATGTATTCGTATTAGGTTTTTGGAACGGAAAATGAAAGCAACTTAAGGATTTCAAAAAGGTGAAAGGAAACTAGCAAGTTGTGAGTGTATTTTAGTTGTTTTATATGACTAAATTCTTTACAAAAGGATTGAAGACATATGAGTGTACTTTAAATTGATTTTATGCAAAAGGTTTTCATTTGATCATGAAATGAATATTTATGTTGAGTTTCAGACAAATGATATTTGACAAGTAAATATTTCTAGCACAAGATTATGCTTTAGAAATATATGAGTTGCAAATTCAAAGTTAAATTTTGTATGATTGGAAATTACATTAAAATTATGCATCAAATTGAATGATTGTGAATCCTCCTATAATTGATTTCGATAATAAGCTGAATTGAAAAAGTAAGAGTTGCTTTTACCTGTGGTACACTGTTAGACTTTAAACTTGTTAAGATACCGGTCTATAATTGTTAACTATCACGTGTAAGTGATCTATAATCAATTCCATAAATAGTAGTTAACCAGTCACGGGTAAGCGATGTAAAATTAGCTCTGTAACTTGTTATGAGTAAGCAACGTAGCACCATCTTCATAATTACTATTATGGGTAAGCGAAGTAGAACCAGCTCCCTGACTTTGTGCCTAGTGTACTGATAGGTGTGCATTAGTACATGTTTTTATACGTAATTGACATGTGCTGTCAAGCATAATTGTATTTTATTATTCTAGTTTCGGATTCATTTTGCATGTTTTCATTAAGTTTGATTTCCATTGTTATTCTTGTGTGTTTGATGTTAATTGAGGGTAAGAATTGACGATTTTGTATGTAGGAAAGAAGAAGGAGCAACTTAGAGGTTGAACAAAAGATCAAAAAGGAGAAGAAAAGAAGAGTGAATCTATGTCCAATTCCCATGTTCGTGGGAATCATGCTGTTAAGCGACCATTTCACCACAACAGCTTAAGCTGTTGTGTGAGGCCAACTCAATTGGTTTTATATATTCTCTAACACACCCCCTCAAGCGAAAGCCCTTTGGGCTTGAAACTTGCACAGGCCTACTTTACCTTGTACTTAATTTTATAGGTGGGTGGTAGGATTCAAACTCACAACCACTTGGTCACAGAGGCTCTGATACCATGTTAAGTGACCATTTCACCACAATAGCTTAAGCGGTTGTGTGAGGCCAACTCAATTGGTTTTATATATTCTATAACACATGTAAATTCCCATGAATATAGGAATCATAGACTGACACAATATGCAGGGCTTCATTAAACCTAGGGGACTATTTAAACATCATTAAGTCTCCATCTTCAAGAGGAGATGACACCCAATTGTAGAAACACCATCCTTAGGTGAAGAACACATGTTTAGAGCATTAAGGAAGGATTGAACACGAAGATCATATATCACCTTGCTCCCATCTGACACGTTTCTGTACACCCTTTGGACATACATACATATGCCTGATAGAAATGGCGTGCTAACTAATTCACTTTCACCATTTCACTTGTCATCATAATTAAAAATCATAAATAACACAATGTCTAAAATCCAAAATTTCCTTATTTCATTTCATAAACCATAATTTACAATGTAGCATTATCTCCACCATCCAGGTTTGCATAAGCATGCTACATGTATGAGGATTATACAAAAAGTAATAACTGATCCTATAGTCCCAATTGACCCATGCCCTTAATCCAAAAGTTATACAAAATTTCTTTTGAGCAGTCTTAGAAGCTAAGTTGTCTCTTTCTCGAACCTGAAAATGTCAACATTACAATTTGGTTGAGATTTGCGAACTCAGTTGAGTAACCATCCTCGATGGTTCACTCTTATCATGCAACACACAATTTATGTTATCTTATAATTCACATCATCTCAATTACCATCATGTCATATCACAAAGCACTTTGTTCACAATTGTCACAATTCAAAATCAATACAATTTATAATTTCATTGGGATCATGCAGAACATATTCATCAATAAGCATTTGCAACTTTCATACTATAAAATTCCTCAAAACATTACAATTGCTCAATTTATTCATATCATACGTGTATGCAATATTTATGAGACTAAATTTCATTTATTACATTGTTATGATCTAGTGCCTTTTTCTCTATCCCATATCCATTGTAGATATCGGGCTCTATCATACTAATTGGGTTGTAGGCTCTTACCAAGGCTGTCTGAACTTTAAGCTCTTTTCTATTAGTGACACCGATATCGACCACTTTTATATTTCATGCATTCATGGAAAAAATGCATTTCACATTTTCAAGCATCATATTCCATACACTACATTCGAATTCACATTTCTCATTCACAATGATCTTTGGACTTGGTCCAACATTCAACATTTAAATTGAAAACACATAGTCAATCATATTCACATTCAAGTAGCACTTCCAATACAGTCATAAATATAGAAATCCTCAAACATCAATTGTTAAGAATCAACGCAATCACATTCACATAATAATTCAATACTGAATGTAAACAACAATAATTTAAAGTGAGACCATCTTAGGTTACTCACAAATGCTCCCTTAAGCTAATTGCCATGAAGTCCGGGCAATGTCTTAAAGTAGTCACTTAATGTGCTCCTCTATATGCAACCACATACATTTATATGTCACTCATGTGCATTTTCATATGAATAATCAATCATAAACACATTTATGAATATATCATGTATTATGCATGTTCAATGACAAATTCTCGAGTATGTTTCTTTAATACACAAATCTTACTCATTTATACATGCATCATTACTTGTATATGATTTAGGTTGCAATTAATTTTATGCCTTAAGTAAACCTAATCACTTTCCATTTAGCATTAATAAATTCATTAGTCTTTTCCTAGTATTATACATTTACCAAAATTTTTCTAGCAACATATACTCATGCACTCACCCAATTCCCATTCATAAATACCCTATGTTCTTCTATACTCATTCATCCATACCTTATACACATTATTCATGTCCTAAAGATCATATTTGCATTAAAATAACTCATTTATTCCTTTAAGAACTCAGAATTTCCAGATTTGAACTCAACCACATCCAAAACGGTCCCTTCTTTAAGCTATGAATTCAAATAACTATATAAACTTATCAAGACATATTCAAGACAAATTGTTTCACAGAAGTATTGATAAGACATCAATAATCATTTTTCGTGTTTTATACTTTGACTAATTCGAGCTCTAAAGTCTCCAAAAATTAGGAGATAGTATAAGGTTCCTGTACATGGGTCTATCACATGCAGTATTACAAAAACAAGTATAACTGAAGCTCTAGTCACTATTTTATCAAGGCACTTTCACAGAGGTCGAGCTAAGAACTATATCTAAAACTTTGATGCTTTGAGTTTCTTCAAATTCATGCCCTAAAGATATGTAAAATAGGCCGAAAGAGGAGGTTGAAACTGAATCCAAAATTTTGACATACTACTCTGATTTTCCAGAATTTTTCTTAAGATAGATTTTCGGGCCAATTTTGTATAACCATTATGACCTAGACAATGACGTAGTTATGAAAAATATTCTTCTAATAAAATATTCCTATGTGTCTTAAGTTTCTAATGACATCAAAATCATGCATTTTGGCTCAGTATCATGCAAGTTATAATCACAATACTGCAGACTCTTCTCATACCTCTACAGAATGCAATTCTCAAATTCAAGCCAAATTTCAAGACTCTTAAGGAACGTTTCAAATTTGATTCCTTAATGAAAAATGTATCCATGTGTTTCTAGTTTAATATAAATTGAAATCCATCAAATTTGGATATCAACAGATCAAGAAATGGCCAAAATATAGATGAATGTTTAGTAAAAGCACTCCACATAACATATTCCAGCGCACTTCTTGATCAAACTTATATGCAATTCATTCCAATTCAAACATCATTCTCATACCATTTAACATGTTATAAAGCTCAGATTGTTGCTAACCTTTTTTTTCTTTCAATTCAGCTCATACTTCAAATTAAATCAAGTTTCCAGGTAAGCAAAATTCATCATAAACTTAAGATGAAAGCAGGTTGATTTTGGACAGCAAGGAGAAGGTAACTTTAAACTGATTTCTTGGCTATTTTGTGTAAGGTAAAAAGCTGGTTTTGGTGAAGCAATTTGGCTAGGGTTCATGAAAAATTTCAGAGGAAAGAAGGAGCTATTTCGGTGAAGAAAGGTGAGGGAATCAGCAGAAACATTGCTACCGGAATTTACTCCATCATCATGCTAGGTGTCAACTTCTAAACTTACCATATGTCTTAAGGCATGTAATACATTTGCTAATCAATCAGCTGCCACGAATCCACTCATAATACTGCCATTTGTTACCATTTAATTAGTCCACATGCTACACATTAATTGGTCCATTAGTCACTCCATAATTAGACCATTTGTCAATTAATTACTAATCTAATTGTCAGTCATTTAACTACGCCAAATGTCACTCAATTTTAAGCTTAGTCATCCTAATTTTCCATGTCTCAATTGATCTTGCCACTAGGCATCTTTCCTAGTCCAAAAATACCTCAATTTTTCATAAATTTCTGAATTGTCATCAAACATGCTAAATCAATTTTAATACCCACCAATTCAATTTTTAAGACAATTAATCCACAATTCATATTAAAATCACTTATACCCGGAAAATGTCAACGAATGCATGTACAAGTATTTTAATGAATGTCACATTATTCATGTGTATGAGTATGCCATATGATGCATGAAATGCACTTTTAAATTCTTAGTAAACTCTCATATATAGTATCCTAGGGTTTTAACTTTAATCATGAGATAATGGGATGTTACAATTCTCCCCTCCCTAAGAAATTTCGTCCTTGAAATTCTTACCTGATTGATGAAATAGGTGGGGATATTGCTTTCTCATATGCTCCTCTATTTCCCAAGTTGGTTCCTTACTTGAGTGATTATGCCACATGACTTTTACCAATCGAATTACCTAATTCCTCAATTGTTTTATCTAATATCCCACTATTTTGGCTGGCTCCTCAATATAACTCAAATTACTAGTAACTTCAATCTCTTGAGCCGGTAATACATGCATCGGATCAGATCTATACCTCCTAAGCATGCTCACATGAAATACATTGTATATCTATGACATTTCACTAGGTAATGCTAATCTACATGCCAATAATCCTACCCTCTCAATGATCTCATAAGGTCCAATGTTCCTAGGGCTCAACTTGCCCTTCTTGTCAAATCTCAACACTTTTTACCAAGGCGAGACTCTTAAAATACTTTGTCCCCTACCTTGTATTCTATATCATTTCTGTGTTGATCTACATGACTCTTCTGTCTATCTTGTGCTACTTTTATTCAGCTTCATATTAGTTTCTCCTTATCCACAGTATTTTGTACAATTTTGGGCCTTCTATCATTCCCAAACCTTCCTCATCCCAATATAGAGGTGATTGATGTTTTCTACCATACAATGCCTTATAAGGTGCCATAACGTACTACTCTGGTAGTGGTTGTTGTAAACAAATTCAATCAAGGCTATGTACTAATTCCCAGCTCCTTGAAACTCCAATACACATGCTCTAAACATATCCTCAATAATCTTGATTTTCCTTTCACTCTGCCCATCTGTTTGAGGAAGAAATGCAGTACTGAAGTTCAACTTCGTGACCATAGCCGACTGTAGACCCTTCCAGAACCTCGAAGTAAATCTAGGATCCCTGTCTAATACTATAGAGACCAGAACCCTATGTAGTCTCAGACTACCTCGTTCACATACCTCCGTGCCAACTGGTCTAATAAGTTATTCTCTCTCATTGGTAAGAAATAGGCCGACTTATTCAATCGATCCACTATATACCCATATAGCATCATTTTGTCTCAGAGTCTTAGGTAATCCCATAATGAAATCTATTATGATTCGTTCTCATTTCCACTCCGAAATAGGTAACGAATGAAGCTTCCCAATTGGAGCCTGATGTTCAGCCTTAATTTGCTGACAAACCAAACACTTAGCTACATAATCTGCTATTTGTTTCTTCTTCCCTGGCCACCAAAAATGCTACTTAGTGTATTATACATCTTGGTAGTACCAAGATGTATAGCATAAGCTATTACATGCCCCTCCTCTAGAATTTCCTTTCGCAATTAATCCACATTAGGCACACACAACCCCTGTTTTAACCATAATGTTTCATCTCCTAATTCAAATTCAGAATCTAGATTCAGTTTACTTTTCTCAATCAGTTTCATAATATCAGGATCTCTATTCTAAACTCTTCTAATCTTGTCATACAACATCGGTCTCAATTTTAGTGTAGCAGTCAAGGCTTCATTTTGATCTAAATTTAACTCCATATTCAAAGCTCTTAATTAAATCAAACTTGGTAACCTCAATAACTGAATCTAAGCTACACTACTATTTGACTTCCTACTCAATGCATCTGCCACTACGTTAGCTTTCCCCAGATGATACTTAATTGTACAGTCATAATCCTCTAACAACTCGATCCATCTTCTTTGTCTCATGTTTAACTCCTTCTAACTTAACAGATACCTGAAGCTCTTATGATCAATGTATATCCAGAATGTCTCTCCATGTAAATAATATCTCCATATCTTTAGAGCAAAGGCTGCTGCTACAAGCTCTAATTCATGTACCAAATAGTTCATCTTATGAGACCTTAACTGTCTCGATGCATAAGTTATCACCTTGCCATACTAATCAACACACATCCCAATCCTTGATACGAAGCATCACTGTATACTACATAACCACCACTTCCCGATGGAATACTTAACACTAGTGTTGTAATCAACCAATGTTTTAGTTCTTCAAAACTTCTCTAACACTCATCATTCCATCTGAAGACCACATTCTTCCCTAGAAGCTTAGTTAGAGGGACTGAGATTAATGAAAACCCTTGACAAACCTTCGATAATATCCAACCAATCCTAGGAAACTCTAGATTTTAGATATATTCCTCAGAGCCTTCTATTTCATTACTGCATCTATCTTCATTGGTTCCACTTGAATACCTTGCTCATTTACTATATGACCTAAAAACACTACTTGATCTAACCAAAACTCACATTTACTAAATTTAACATATAGTTATTTCTCCCTCATAATCTGTAGTATCATTCTTAACCCCGACTGTCTTGATCCATTCAGTGGTCTAAAAGCTTGGTTTTGATGCTTGTTGAACCTTCTACCAAAACTTCCCTGAGATTCATGGGGCCTCTTTTGTCTAGACTCTAATCCATGTCCTACCTTATTATCCTTCAACAACTACTGAATACGGATTGAGGCAGCTCGTAGTTTCGTAAAACTACCCAGGTTAGAAATAGATAACCTTGTCCAAATATTTATGTTTGCTCTGTCGTCAAATCTCTTGCACTTGTCTTCCTTGGTAGGAATCAAGACAGCACCATATCCCATCAAGTCATTGAACTTAACCTCATACTCTACCACAGACAATCTTCCCTGCTTCAGATCTATAAATTTCTTCATTTTTTTATCCAAGTAGATCTTGGGCATGGAATTCTCCTTGAAGACCTTCAGCAAGTCTTCCCATCTTAGACTACAAGGCCTGATGGTACTACCTAGAATAGTTTTCCACCATTGACAAGTTAGGCCTTATAGTAAGGAAACTGCATAGTTGAACATCTCATCTGACTCACAATCCATCTGGTCAAAGATCCTCTCCATTCTTTCCAGCCATCCCTCTACCTCTACAGGGTTTGTACTTCCACAAAAGTCCATAGACCCCTGCTTTCGCAATTTATCATACCTCCTTTCCCTTCTCTCGGGAAGTCTTGAAGGCATTCCTTTAGGTCGAGACACAGACAACTATCTACTGGCTCTTTCTGATCTTAGGTCAGTAGATTATTCTACTTGATCACTTATGACTAATGACCTATAAAAGACAATAACTTCAATTACCATCAGAAATTCTCATAATATTCTATACCTAAAATTCCTACATATCCTTATAGATACCAACCATGCTCTGATACCAATACCATGCTCTGATACTAATAACTGTAGCACCTCATTCCCATCTAACACATGTCCGTATGCCCTTCAGATTTACGTGCACATGCCCGACAGAAATGGCGTGCTAACTAATTAACTTTCACTATATCGCATGTCATTATAATTAAAAATCACAAATAACACAATGTCTAAAATCAAAATTTCCTCATTTCATTTCATAAACCATAATTTACAATGTAGCATTATATCCATCATTTAAGTTTACACAATATGAAACGATCAAAGTCCATAGCTCTATCTACAAGTATGCTACATACATGAGGATTAAACAAAATGTAATAACCAATCCTTTAGTCCCAGCTAACCAACCTTTAACCCATTTCCTCTATCAAAAAGTTGTACAAGATTTCTTCTAAGCAGTCTTAGAAGCTAAGTCGTCGCTCTCTCAAACCTGAAAATGTCAACATGGTAATTTGATTAAGTTTTGCGATCTCAGTTGAGTAACCATCCTCGATGGTTAACTCTTATCATGCAACACACAATTTATGTTATCATATAATTCACATCATCAAAATTAATACAATTTATCATTTCATTGCGATCTTACAGAACATATTCATCGATAAGCATTCATAACTTTCATACTATAAAAGTCCTCAAAACATTACAATTGCTCAATTTATTCATATCATATGTGTATGCAATATTTATGAGACTCAATTTCATTTATTACGTTGTTATGACCGAGTGCCTTTTTCACTGTCCCATATCTATTGTAGATACCGGGCTCTATCATACTATCCTATATCCATTGTGGATACCAGGCTCTATCATACTAATTGAGCCATAGGCTCTTACCACGGATGTCTGAGCTTTAAGCTCTTTTTCATTAGCAATTTCGGTCACAACTATTTTTATATTTCATGCATTCATGTAATAAATGCATTTCACATTTTCAATCATCATATTTCGTACACTATATTCACATTCACATTTCTCATTCACAATGAACTTAGGACTTGGTCTGATATTCAACATATAAGTTGAAAACACATAGTCAATCATATTCCAATTCAAGTAGCACTTCCAATATAGTCCCGAATATAGAACTCCTCGAACTATCAACTGTCTGGAATCAACATAATCACATTAACATAATAATTCAATTATATTTCTTTAATACACAAAACTTACTCATTTATAAATGCATCATGACATGTACATCATTTAGGTTGCAATCAGGTTTATTCCTTAAGTAAACCTAATAACTTTCCATTCATCATTCACAAATTCATTAATCTTTTCCTAATATTATACATTCACCAAAAATTTTTCCACCAGCATATACTCATGTTCTCACCCAATTCTCATTCATAAATACCCTATGTCCTTCAATACTCATTCATCCATACCGTATACACATTAGTCATGTCCTAAAGAACATGTTTGCGTTAAAAGAACTCATTTATCCATTAACAAATCAGAATTTCCAGATTTCAATTCAACCACATCCAAAATAGTCCTTTCTTTAAAATATCTACATAAACTTATCAAGATATCTTCTAGCCAAACTGTTTCACAGAGGCATTAATAAGACATCAATAATCATTTTTCCTGTTTTATACTTTGACTAATTCGAGCTCTAAAGTCCCCAAAAATTAGGAGATAATATAAGGTTCCTGTACAGGGATCTATCACAAGCAGTATTGGAAAAACAAGTATAAGTCAAGCTCTAGTTACTATTTTATCAAGACATTTTCAAAGAGGTCAAGCTAAGACGTATATCTACAACTTTCATTCTTTTAGTTTCTTCGAATTCATGCCTTAAATATATGTAAAATAGGCCGAAAGAAGAAGATGAAACTGAAACCAAAATTTCGACCTACAGCTCTCATTTTCCAGAATTTTTCTTAAGACAGATTTTTCGGTCAATTTATAACTGAGACAATGAGGTATTTAGGCAACATATTCTTCTAATAAAATGTTCCTCTACATCTTAAGTTTGTAATGACATCAAAATCATGCATTTTGGTTCAGTATCATGTAAGTTATAATACTACAGACTATTCTCATACCTTTACAGAACACAATTCTCAACTTCAAGCCAAATTTCAAGACTGTTACGAAATGTTTCAAATTCTATTCCTTCACAAAAAATATATCCATATGTTTCTAGTTTAATCTAAATTGAACTCCATCCAATTTGGATATCTACAGATAAAGATATGGCCAAAATACAGATGCATGTTCAGTAAAAACACTCCATATAACATATTCCAACATACTTTTTCAACAACCTTACATATAATTCATTCCAATTCAAACATCATTCTCATACCATTTAACATTTTATAAAGCTAAGATTGTTACTAACCTTTTATGCTTTCAATTCAGCTCAAACTTCAACTTAAATCAAGTCTTCATGTAAGCAAAATTCATCACAACTTAGGATGAAAACAGATTGATTTTGGACAGCAAGGTGAAGATAACTTTAAGTTGATTTCTTGGCTATTTTGTGTAAGGTAAAAAGCTAGTTTTGGTGAAGCAATTTGGTTGGATAGGAAAATTTTCAAAGAAAAGAAGAAGTTATTCTAGTGAAGGAAGGTGAGGGAATCAGCAGAAACATTGTTCTGAAATTTGCTCCATCATCGTGCTAAGTGTCAACTTCTAAACTCAACATATATCTTAAGGCATGTAATACATTTGGCTAATTAATCAGATGCCACTAATCCATTCGTAATGCTGTCGTTTGTCACCCTTTAGTCAGTCCATATGTCACACATTAATTGGTCCATTTGTTACTCCATAATTATTACATTTGTCAATTAATTACTAATCCAATTGTCACTCATTTAACTATGCCAAATGTCACTCAATTTTAGGCTTAGTCATCCTAATTTTCCATGCTCAATTGGTCTTCCACTAAGCCCATTAGGCATCTTTCCTAGTTCAAAAATACACCAAATTTTTATAAACTTCCGAAATGTCCGAAATGTCACCTAAAAAGCTAAATCAATTTTAATATATACCAGTTCAATTTTTAAGACAATTAATCCACAATTCACATTAAAATCATTTATACCTAGAAATGTCAATGAATGTATGTACAAGTATTTTAATGAGTGTCACATTATTCACATGTATGTGTATGCCATATGATGCATGAAATGCAATTCTAAATTCTTAGTAAACTCTCATATATAGTATCCTTAGTTTCTAACCCTAATCACGGGATGTTGGGATGTTACAAATCATCATCAAGATTGGGAAAAATAGCACATCAAGACTAAAATTCCAGATTTTGGCAAAGAAAAGGAGTCTTTCTATTCAATTTTCTATCATTCTAATCTCTTCTATTCTTTGTAAAAATGGTGTTATGGAGACTATGTTAGGCTGATTTCATTTTAGAGATTGCTTTTTAACTATTTTGTTAAAACTCCTATTTTATTGAATTGAATGCAATTGTATTTATTGGTTTTTGTATTTAATTGTCATCTTACAACAAATCAAAAGAGTGAGTGAGATGAATTTCGCGTAGGATTGTGCAACGAGAATTGGCAACCTATAGACTAGCAATCATAATGTTAATTGAATTGTGAGAAGAGAGATCTCGACTAGTCAATTGGTTACCCTTAGGATAGCTTAATAACTAGTTGAATCAGTAGAGTCATTGGGTAGGTTGAGCGATCGTTCAATCGATTCCTGTTAATTCTATTAGGGAAAAATAGTTACACCTTGAGAGAGGGTAATTAGTACATTCAGAAATCTAGGGTGAGGCATAATTCAATCAGTAAAATAGGAGCAAGATAAAATAAGGAAAAAGTAATCTCTAGCATTTAGATTCTTGAATTCAGATTTTCTACAATTGCGGTATTGTCCATTATTTACATTAGTCTTTTAATTTTAATTTAATTATCCGGATTATTCACATTTAACAATTTTGTTTCTTAAACAAAGTTGTGTTTAAATTAAGCAGTGTCTAGGCATCAATTCTTGTGGGATCGATATCCGCTCTTTTTAACTATAAGTCAAAACCCGTTCGCTTACAATTTTTTAGCATAAATCAGGTAGATAGGTTTTACCATTAGCATGTACTATATGATAAAGAAACTAGTGGTGAACTATGCTGAGTAAGGAAAGTCATGAAAATAATAATGTCGCCCAAAGTTACAATTATCGTACAGGCCCTGGTACCGAATTCAATTCTAGTACAGTATTGTTCCAGTATCGATCAATACCCAATACAGTTTTTAAAAATTGCAAAATAGTATATTGTTATATTGTAAAGTTTTACTATACATAAACCTAGTCTCCAAAAAATCATAATAATAAATAATAACACAATTAAATGAAATAACAATAATTTTTAGATATTTTACATATAAATAATAATCATAATTAATATGAAAAAAGCCAATCAACATCATACAAATATAAAATTAAAAAAAATACAAAGTATTTAAAATATTACAATTTCATCATATAATAAATGTTAATTACATCAAAGCATCCAATAAAAAGAATAATAAATATCCTTAACTCTCAAATTATTACAATTTACAACAAGAGTTCACGATGAGTAAACAAGCAAGTAGAAGTGAAACTTGAAACAAAAAACATTTACCATTATATTACATATATATAATTTAACGTATACATCAAATATAAGTAAAATTAAGAAAAATCGAAAAATAAAAACTTGGAACTTACATTAATTTAATCGTCTATGGAAGGATACCCACTATAACTACAATAACCCAAGTTATCATTTAGTACAAAATTCTCATCATCAAAAGGAGCCTCATCATTATCATCATCATTTCAAATTCAATGCACCAAATAAAATGTCAATACTTTCCCATCCAAGATTATCTTCCAAGTCATTCACATCTACCAAACCCGATTTCTTAAAAGTGCAATATGTAAAAAAAAAAATGATATCGTCAATGGAAATTGGATATGTTCAACTACTTGTGCTATTAAGAGTCCCAGTAAACAATAAATTTTAATCATTATAAAATTATAAGAAATTATATCAAAATTGATATCGACAATAACATACCTTTCCGAAACCTTTAAATTGTAATGAACAAAAACCAACTCATTCAAGCTCTTGTGCTCCAATCTATTTCTTTTCTTGGAATGGATAAATTCAAATGTGCTCAAGTATCGTTCATAGCCTATTACACTTATACATTGACTTAAAACTTGAATTGTGAACCTTTGTAATATTGGAACACAAATTCCAAATTGATCTCACCAAGAAACTGTAAGTAGTAAGATAACAAAAGTAGCGTTATAAACAAAATAAAAAGATAACTAATTTTCTAAAAATAAGAAAAAGGAAACAACTAATACTTAGAGAAATTTTTTCTCTTTGTTCAATAGCAACTAGCATTTCAAAATCCCTAGACGACTGCTTATAAAGCTCTATTTTTTAGCTCAAGAGATCTTATCATGTCATGACTAACTTGTAATAGTTAACAACATTCCCCAATTAACTTTAGATTTCTTTGTAAAAGTTGGTTTGAAATAGACATTAGGATTTAAAAACACCTAAGCTATAAAAAATGGAGATGAAAATTGCCTTTCTCATCTCTCATTGATGACTGCAAGATATAGCGTGTATAAAGAAGGCTTATATTTCATATTGGCCTTGATTGCTTCCTTCTCCCTCTCCATGGCGTCAAAACAATCCATTGTTCCTTTTCTTCTCTATCAGCCAAGCGAAGTACCCACACCAAAGGATCATAAACTCGAATAAAAATTAGCATTGAGACCAAAATTCTCTATCTTCTAGTATAATTCTGGAAACCTCAAATCCAGCATTAGATGTAACACCCCACTCCCACAAGACCCGAACCCGACATCGATGTTGATGTCCGAATCCGCGCCCTGCGAGGGTGGCGTGTTAATTTCACTAACACAA